>JAECWI010000562.1:8637500-8870000 GCA_018150345.1 Drosophila equinoxialis | reverse complement strand
TTTTTGCCTTTGCCATCTGACTAATTTTAATAATATTTTATATATTAAGTACTAAAACTAGTAGATGATAGAAAAATAATTACTTAGTAGCTGTCTCGGATATCTTACCTGTATTAAATAAGGACTCCCAGCATTTTATTACGTGCCAGCAAAGGCATATATGTACATAGCTCCCATACAAACGGCAAGGTCACGAACAGTGACTTTTCTGAATAACTTCGTTATTTTCCCAGCTATTATCGTTGAATTTAACATTGGTGAGTCTATTACAACTATAAACAACTGTGCCAAATTTAATCAAGATCGGGTGACTATATCATATGGCTCCCATAGGAACGATCAGTGGAAAACAGTGAGTTTTTATCAATAACTTCGTTGTTTCCTATGCTAAGATTGTGGGCCATTCTTTCGTAGACATTAGACTTTTTGGATAAAACGTTTTTACACTTTGATGGCTATGGGTAAGGAAAGAGTTACCAAAATAGTTGCAAGGGTATACAAACTTCGACGCGGTCGAAGCTAGCTCCGGCCCTCTGGTTATAATATGTGTTTACTAACTCAAGGCTCTGGAGAACATCACTTGACCTGTGTTGAACATTCAAGAACGTAATATTTTTCCCAAGAATCTGAAGTGAGAATAAACTCGTAAGCATAACTGTTTAAGTTTCAGAAAATTATTTTGAATAATTACACATAACGTATACGCAATGGTTGCAAACTCCATAATAATACCACATAATGCTTGAAAATTTGATTACCTAAATTACATTTTATAAACCCATATTCATTACTCACTTTGCTTTACAAGCACACACCCCAACACAATCCTTTCAAACACGAGCACTGACACCGCCACACCACAACGCACATACACACACATTTGTACACCGCTACTTAGTTGTTGAAATCAACAAAATGAGCAACAAAAGCAGCCAAAAAACAATTAAATCAAGGGCCCTAATATACACAATCATATTTATTATACCGATTAAAATTTGCTTCAAACGGGCTTGAATGCATTCTCCACAATGGAGGGGATTTATGCTCACTTGAATTTTAAAAGGGGCGAAAATGAAATCGCCAAAGGTTGAGACCCCAATATTATCAGCGAAATAATTGAAATAGTTAAATGGTTTGAGTACCAATGAGGATATTGAAGAGGAGAAGGGGATAGATGCATACCAAATTGAACCTATATATCTACTCGTTAAGCAAACAATTCACAAATTCAAAGTTTGCCCGAGACCAAAAAGGCCAAAGGGCGCTGGCAAACAAATGGCAGTTCAAAAGCGATTTGAAAATAATGCCAAAGACAAATAACATTACCTGTTACGCACACACACACACATACACACACGCACAAACATATTCACAAGAAGTCACATACATACACATACTAAAGCAGAGCCTTGGGCAATATTGGTTTATTTATTTAATCAACACTCCACAGTTGGCTTAGTAAGAATTGCTGTTGTTGTTGCCTCTGTTTCCTCTGCTGCTGCTGCCTTTAAGCCAAATAAAGTGCCGGCGCTTAATCTTTGCCACATTTTATCAATTTAATTATTTCAATTTGAGCGTAAGCAGCGACAGCCACTGACAATTTCAGTTGCAGACGCTCGCTACCCACACACAGAATACAAGCTCTTCTAGAAACGAAGACCTACAAACTTTGCTCCTCCCGCTGCTCCTACTTTACATCTTTTGAGCTTCGGCTCCCGCTCCTGTGGGTCTACTTTGGTTTCTGCCTGTTCTGTTCCTCCTGGCTAAAATGCGCGCAATCTGCGCATCAATAAACGCTTTAATCTCTGCTTGCCTGCCATGTTGCTGCTGTTGCTGACTTGTTTGCTGTTGTTGTTGTTGTTTTTGCTGCTGCTGTTGCTGTCGTTGTTGTTATTTTTTGTTTGCTGCCTGCCTGCCTGGCTGGATGGTTGGCGGGATGGCTGACTGCCTGTCTGCCTGCGTGTTCAACCACCCACCACCTACCGAGTTCCACTCGACTGTTGAGCTTTGACCTAAAGCGATTCAATAATCAACTGCCAACAATTTTACCGTACTTTACTTTATTTTCACGCTAAACTATCTCAAAGATGCGAGCTCATAGATACGCTACAACGATTTTTTGTGCGGATTGTGTGCACCCACACACACATACATAGATATGGCCACAGACAGACAAAAAGACAGACCGACAGACAGACAGACACACAATGTGTGTGTGTGTGTGTGTATGTGCCTAAGGCCAAAAGTTACCATACTAACTTGTTTTTAGTTTCGAGTTCGTACGACATCATTTTACTTTAAGCACTTAAATATACTTTGCTTCGCTTTCCCCTCCTTCCAATCCACTCTGTTTCGGCTAAGCTGAGCTGGCAGAGTATATTCTATTTTATTCTCCACCCATCTCCCTCATCCTAACTCACCTTCTCTCTCTTCTGGTGGTCGAAGGGAGCGGTGGCAGCGGCCACTCGAGCAGTCCACACTTTTTTCTCTGTTTTTTTTTTTTATTTTTATATCGGCAAAACTTTTGTTGCGCTTTGCGAGTTGTTTGTGTTTTTCTTTTGCAGTTTTTCAGTTTGTGTTTGTTTCGTTGCCCTCATTCGTCTCCCTTTTCGCATCCTTGGCTGTTGTTGTTGTTGGGTGCTTCTATCGTATATTCCTCTTACCTAGTCCTAGTCCAAGACCTCCTCCTAGATTGAGGTCGGGGGAAGGGATGCCCATTTATGTGGGTCTTACTCCATGTCCTCCCTATATTGAAAAGCAGCAATAGCATAAAAATCGCATTTGAATTTAGTCACCCTTGTCCCAGCTGCCTCTTGGCTGGCCCTTGGTGTGTGTGCGCCTTGGAGGATATTCGGGATTTGGTTTTCTCTTCATTTTTGTTTTTTTTTTTGTTTTTTTTTTTTTGTTTGGAAGGGGGTTAACGCGTAAAGTCAGCGACTCGAGGACGACAGGCCGACCCTTTTAGACTATGCGGCGCATATAAATTTCTTTGCCGGCGGCCAGCCCACACGATGTTGTTGCTGTTATGGCATTTTGTTGTTGTTGTTGTTGTTGTTGCTGCTGTTGGTCGGCGACATTTCGGCTTCATCGTTGTCGGCCTTGTGGGGCATTAAGGCAAATCGGGTTTAATTGAAAATAAAAATTCTTAATGGTCTTTAACCCAAGATTATGGTCCTGTATTGCTAGCGTCTTTTAGTGGCCTCTTTTATTAAATGGATGCGTGTATATATGTGAACATGCATTAGTGTGTATGTGTGTGTGTGTGTGTTTGTGTGTATGTTTGGTGCTTTAGCCGAACCCTTTTGTCGAGCATCTTCGTCTTCGTAGCCATGCGCCATTTTTATGTCGCCGGAAGTGGCGTGTAATCGTTTTTATTTTGTAATTGTTTTAGTGCCACTTCCTTTCGTGTTTTTTATGTGTTGCCTGCTTCCTTTTCGGTTTGGTCCCTTTTTTCCGTTTCGGTTCCTCGTCTACTCCGCTTCATTTCTGTTTTTTTTTTTTTTTTTTTTTGCTGTTTGTCCGGTTAGTCCATGCTTTTATGTTTTGGGCCAAATAGGTGGCCTCATAAATCAAATATGTCACAGCAATTTAGGTGTCAGAATTTTTTTATTTTTATTTTTATAACATTTTCTCTGCCAACGGAAATGCGTAAAACCCGCAGAAAGAAAAAAAATGGATCTCGAGTTCTCCCATGCCAGCAGCAATCTTTAGAGTGGACAAGGGGATCCGGAACTGCGAATCCGTCTTCTGTATGTACGTCTATGGCTTCTATAACTGTGGCTCCGGTTATGGGCGGTTGCGCAAATATGTCTGAGGGTTCGAACGGGGAATGCGACCAAGAAATAACGCAGAAAATTTAATGAAAAAAGTTTCATAAATATGGCAATGAATTTAATTAAAGCCAACACAACAGGCAAAAAAAATTTTTTTTTCTTTTTTTTCTTTTTCTTTTCCATTACTAAATTTTTTTTTTTTTTTTTTTTTTTTTTTTTTTTTTTTTTTTTTTTCTTTTTTTTTTTTCTTTTTTTTTTTTTTTTTTTTTTTTTTTTTTTCTCCTTTTTTTTTTTTTTCCCCCCTCCCCCCCCCCCCCCCCCCCCCCCCCCCCCCCCCCCTCCTAACTTTTTTTTTTTTTTTTTTTTTTTTTTTTTTTTTTTTTTTTTTTTTTTTTTTTTTTTTTTTTTTTTTTTTTTTTTTTTTTTTTTTTTTTTTTTTTTTTTTTTTTTTTTTTTAAATTGTTAGGTTTTTTTTTTTTTTTTTTTTTTTTGGGGGGGGGGGGGGGGGTTTAAAAATTTTTTTTTTTTATTTTTTTTTTTTTTTTTTTTTTTATTTTTTTTTTTTTTTTTTTTTTTTTTTTTTTTTTTTTTTTTTTTTTTTTTTTTTTTTTTTTGGGGTGGGGGGGGGGGGGGGGGGGGAATTTTAATTTTAAATTTTTTTTATTTCTTAATTTTCTACCCTTCCTTATTTATTTTTTTTTGTTTTTTTTTTTTTTTTTTTTTATATTTTTTTGTTTATAGGGGGAGGGGGGGAGGGGGGGGGGGGGGAAGAGGGAAAGAAAGGGGGAGAAGGGGAGAGAGGGAGATGTTTTTTTCTTTTTTTTTTTTTTAATAATATAAAATATATATTTGGTGGGGGGGGGGGTTTTCTCTCTTTTTTATATATTTTTTGGGGTTTTAAATTATCTTTTTTCCCCTTTGGGGGTTGGGAAAAAAACAACAACAACAGAAAAGGAAGGCAAAAAAAAAACTCTTTAGACAAGGAAACTTGAAAACGGTCGAAACGGTAAAAAGGAAATCGACTAAGGAAAAGGGGCAAAAAGACAGAGCGAGAGAGAAAGAGAGAATGTCGACACACTAATTACGCGAATTAAACGTCAAATTACAAAAGCAATTTGTTTGCCAACCATTCAGCAAACAAAAATATGAAGAGTAATGAGAAAACCGATGATTTGTAATAGACGAAGATCTCAAATGAATGGCAAATACGTATTAAAAATCAATATTTGTCAAATAGTTTGCAAAACGTTTACAGTCGGTCAACTGGGACGTCAATAGGAAGCATAGGAAATCGGATTGCTATCCATAATGAAGTTGCTTTATCTATACGTAACAAAGTAATTTGCAATCAAGAATTGTTTAAAAATGTAGCTATTTGCAAAAAAATACGACAAAATCAAAACCAAATATGTATTAGTATTGCAAGGAGGTAAAAACTTGTATCAATTATTGCCAATGATTTGGTTGACAGATCTTTAAACAGCTTAAAAGCCTAAACAGTTGAGAAATATATAATCTTCCAAAGTCCTTCTTATGTGCTTACAAACAGAGCATATTTACCTCTGAACGTTTTACGCCTTGAAACTGGCCGGTTATAATAGATAATTGTATCTGCCATTGTTTGAAAGTGTCTTGACAATTTTCGACTTTCTTTTATACGTTTATATGGCTATTATAGGCTAGTTAAAAGTTTTAAATCAATTTTATCTCAAAATTGACAAGCATTGAATGAATATTTTATAAATGCAAATTGTAAACTATGTATACTCGTAGCTTATGTAAGACAAGCTGTTAATATTGTCAGTTTTTTAGAGAGAGTGAGAGACTGCTGTCAGAATCAGTAAATTAAGTCTAATTATCTGGGAATCTTATGCTGCCAAATGTTGTGGCACACAATGCTGTCAACGATGGAATAACTCTTGGGCATCAAAACCAGCCGCATCATCGAAATTGGCTACAGTTTCGATAGAGATTCATTAACCACTTTTCCCATTCTTGGCCCCCGCACACCGCCATCACATTGAGTTGGTGGTTCTAGGCACGGTCAAATGTTAATGAACAGCCAGGCCAAGCAGAGGCGAACTCTGACTGTCTGCCACATGGCCGGCTGGTTGGCTGGCTGGCTGGCTGAACCTGAACAGGCGTTGGCGTTAACGGTGGCTGGGGCACTGGTTGGAATGTACATCATTGTAATTGAGTCTTCATTAGTGGCCAACTCGAATGAATTCTGGCTTATTGGCTGCGGCTGCGGCTATCAAATCATTGGTACAACATCATTAACATGTTAGCCAGAGTCTGGCTAAGTCGAGCTAAAAGCCACTCCACCACTCAACCACAACCAGCCATCCATCCGCACATTCCGAAATTGTGCCACATCCTCATACTTATCCTTATTCTCATACTCATCCTCATTATCGTCATAAAATCATCATCTTTATGCGCTAATATTTGTGATGTGCGCGCCAAGTTTTGGCCAATTTCATTGTACATTAACGCCTGCAGGGGGCGGATGAGCAAAAGAATCTGAAGAAAAGGGCCACGTTGGGTGAGAATTGTGATGCGAATAAAGAAGGGGAGTAGGGGTGAGGGCTTGCGTTGGCTTTGGGTCTGGGGGTAAAGAAGTTTACAAATATAATTTTGTAAATGTGCGTTATGGCAATGAAATGAAAGGGACGTCCGTCGACGCTCGCCAACTCTTTTGCCAAAATGGTGCAAGGGGAACACGCTCAGGCAAAAAGGATTGGCTTAAAAGGCATTGGGTAAGGGTAGCACTCTCAGGGCAGGGGCCACGAGCAGAAGTACAAGAGACCGACTGCCAAGAATAACAACAAATTGCTGTCGGTGTTGTTGTGCTTAAGTTTTTTGGCAACGCGCAACATCTGACTTGGATTTGATTAATTCTGAAGTCGGTTTAACGGCTAAGGGAAGGCACGAGATGTGGCAGCAGTCAATCTGGAGTGGGGGGCAATTCTAGAGATAGGGAACACAACAAGGGGCAGAGACGCCATGAACAGGAGGTGGTACTGCTTATTCATTCTGCCTCTGCCACTGTTGCTGTGGCTGCGGCGCTGTCTGTTCGGGTAAACTTTGATGAGAGTCTAGAGACGGAAGCCATGTGGAGGGGTGGTAGATTGGGGGACGTTAAATCAAAAGTAGCTCCAGTAACAAGTTTGATTATAAAATGCAACAACTGTAAATGTTATGATGGCGGAAATTTGCGGATGATGGCCAAAAGGAAAAGAGAGACAGAGGAACTTCCATTATACACATTTGATGCATTGTTTCTGGTAGTTAAGTCTTATCAATCTCCAAGTAGCTGACGTAAATGCATAAAGATATTTTATGAGATTTAATTGCTTCATATAAAACAAAAATGTATTCCTGGACTATTTGATTGGTTGAGCTCCGAAAACAGACCTAAGACTGATTTTATGTATTTTTTTTTCTTATGATAATAAACTAAAAATCTTATTGAGAGAGAATCTTAAGAATTAAAAAGACTTACTGCAATTGTGATATTGTTCTGTGTATCGCGAAATAAGCTTTTGATTTTTATTTTATTTTCTTTATTCCACTTTACAACGTTTCAATATAAGTGGTTCATTAGTTTGGTATTTTATCTTTTGCCACTTTGTCGAGAGTTTATTATACCCTATATTTATTTTGATGAAGATATTACAACTCAAGTGTATTTTGTTCTTGATTTTAATGTCATTCCTCACGTATTTATTTTATTTATTTCGAGTTGTTGAAAGCGAAAAAAAAGAATAGCAAACTAAGTAATCAATCAAAATATTCTTCTGCTAAGAATTAATGATTTAAATGCATTAAAACAGGTGTTAAGAATATATTGAGCATAAACCAATATGTCAATCGAAAATACATTATAATCTCAGTCCATTTGATAATTGATAATAGTAAATAAGTAGACAATTGTGTTCTATGTGTGTGTGTGTGTGTATGTTTTGGGTGTGGGAGTGTAAATCACATTTGGCACTTGGCCGCAGCCCACAAGAAGTTTATAGATAAATCCACTTAAAGCGACACATAATCAAAGATAACTTTTAAGCTAGCTCGACACCCCGAATTTCACTTGACAAGGACGAACAGCAAAATGCGAGTACGAATAAGGATTGCGATTGCCATTGCTAAGCTCTTTATAAGACCATTCTGGCCCCTCATTCTCACTCCCAAACACTTGATGTTTGGGATGTGTTGTAGCTGTTGTCAATCTAAAACAGCAACCCAAAAGCTGGCAAGTGGGAATAGATAGATGGCTATATCACCTCTGCCTCTTGCCATTATTCGTCTCCTATGGCAATCTCCGTATGCAGGGCTTTTCCTTGCCCTTTCTCTCACTCTGTCTCTCTCTATATCTTTCTCTTACTCTATCTCTTCTAGTTAATATCTCTTATTCACTGTGGAACAGAGTGCATTTGTTGCCATAGCAAAGTTGAATTATGTGCATGTCATTGTCTAACAACACTCGCATAAAACTCATTTGCCATTTTGAATATACATAGTTCTTGTTCGTTGTTCCCTTTCTGCATCTCAGTTTGTGTCCCACAAAACCAGCACCCCCCTCTCTGCCTGTTGTTTCATGATTCTTGATGTAGGTCCTGGTTCTGGTTCTTGTTGGAGTCGCTGTCGTCATCATTATCATACAACTATCCGACTGCGACAACGATCAAAAATACCAGAATATTTCCCTTGCAGTATAAACACAAAATAAATTAGAATTGAAATAATTCGTAGCAAAGTTTCTATTTTTTTTTTCTATCCTTTTTTTCCTTTTTGGCTAGTTTTTTAATAAAGCAAACGTCGTTGAGGAAAACTTTTGCCCAGCGGCAACATTGCGTATGGGCAATATGCAAAAATGCCAACGGACCCGGGCAGCTTTTGCGGTTGGACTTCGTGGCAAACAAACAAACAAAGCAATATGGAGGCATGGAGCTGAAGCAGAGCAGGAATAGTGGCTTCAGGAGTGGGCAGAAGTGGAGCAGGAGCAGCAGTCACAGGATTCGCAGTCTGTAGCCAGGGCAGAGCGAGATATAAATAAATAAAAGTTCAAGGATGCGTACGCTTTTATCTTCTCGGTCTTTTGCCGCTGATTCCACTTGCTTTACTTTTGCTTTTGGTTTGCCTTCTTCTCGTTTTCGTCCACGTTTTTCATATTTTGTAAATAGCTGAGCGCAAAAATTTTCGTGCAGAAAAAAAATATTTTTTTCTCCTTGGTTTTCTTTTTTTTCTGTTTTTGTTGCGGCAATTTAAACTAATGATTTAACATTTTGTGTGTGCTTTTGTGTTTGTTGTATGACATTTCAGAGCAAAACCATCCGGACGGACAATGCCGCCTCGTTTCATTCATTCGCTATTCATGCTGGTCCTTTCTTCTCCCCAGCATCCTTCCATCGTTGTTGTTCCCCATTCATAGATGCCGCAGACTCGAGTTGGTCGAGAGTTGGTCATGGAGGTCGGTGGTCGGTCAGAAAACCGCAATTTGAATATATAAATATATTTTAATGATGTCGCCGTTCATTAATCATAATCTATTCATTAATTTTGCCCTCCTACTACTAGTGGTAGCTGACATGTCAGAAAATTTTAAATACAAAGAGTAAAGAGGATAAAAATAGAGAAAGAGGGGGATAGAGAAAATGAAAATGAAACTGTGTACAAATGTTTTGACCTTTGTTTTACACAACATTTTTAGATAACATCTAGGGGCATCCACAGTGGACATTTTTACATGACATAGCAGCTAATTAACGAAAACACCTACAAAACACCCCGAGCTGAAACCTATACCAGATTTAACGTTACCGTTAACGTTAAAACACCTGCCCAATTAGTGAAAAACGCGGATTGTGCTTACCCTAATGGCAATGACAAATTTTGTATAAATTATGCATTAGCCACCATCGTTGCTAAACGTTGCTTAAGGACATCGAGAATAGGAATCGGGCGGATGGCAAGTGGTGAATGGAGATGGAAATGGAGATGGTGGCCAGAAGATAGCCAAAAAGGAGCAAAGCTCGGTGCGAGATGCTGTTAAATATTTGAAAAATATTAGTCCAGTGAGCGGGTCCAAGAGTGGCAAAAGGCGACAGTTGGCCTTGGTTTTGGCTTTTTGGGTTGTGTTTGGCTTCGGGGGGCGTGGCAATCTAGCGAAATGTCTCCCATTAGCCGTTTTTCTTTTTTTTTTTTCATTTCGTCCTCCTTCGTTTTTTTTTTTTATTATTAAATTCAAGTCACAGTTGTCCAGCTGCCTGCCAGCCATTTGGCCAAATGGTAGCAAAGTAACTGAGCGAGTGAGTGAATGAGGATGGAAAAGATGGGTGTGAAACGTTTTCCAGTGTCGAGAAATCGAAGCAGAATAATTTGTCACCAGAGAAAATGGTGAAACATTAAATTTGGCAAATAAATGGACACTTGTTTGTCATAACGCTGCAAATGCGCCCAAGTAAAAAAAGAAAGCAAAAAAACAACAACAACAAAAAATGAAAACGAAAGGAAAATGTAAAAAATAAAACCAAACAGAAAAAGGAACAGAGAGGACAAATGCCGGGCACAGGCGACAATGTAATCCAAACAGAGGAAAAAAAAATATATGTTAAAAATGAAAAACAAGACCATTACCATTTGTGCAATAAAATAGAAAACAACAAGCGTAACTATTTAGGACAGAGCATATGAAGGGCACATGCAAAAAGATGAGCGACCCAAAGAATCCCCTTCAAACATCTTAATAAAATAAAGTTCAAGCTCCTTATGCAAAATTATTCTAAGAGCTGATTGATTGAGTAAAACTTTAAGTCAGGTAAAGATAATTAAACACTTAATGTATATAACTGAAAAGTGGGTGCCAAATTGTCTGCTTAAATATGCAATATCTTACCCAAGAAGTCCTTGTCTATTTATAGAACAATCCAAAAGTTGATATCTGTTTCAGAAAGCATTGAATTATCATTGAGGGAGGAATTTTCCATATTTCTCTATATACTGTTCCAATTTATTCAAATTCTAAAAGATTAAATTTTAAAAGATAGGATTGTTTAACGCGGTCTATGGATCATCTTAAAAAAAGATAATTTTTTGTAATTACATAAGCAGAAAGCAAACTTGTTTTATTTTCTTAATAGATTTATCATAGATTAATTCTAATGATTTCAATGGACTATTATTGTCAAATCTTTTTGGATATTCTGAAACAAATAATATTCCAAAAACAGCTACAAAAGTTTATATACTATAAAATTTGCCAGCTTCACTTTAAAAATTAACATGTGCCTGTAAAAAAGTTTAGGAAATGAAATGATATCATTCAATGCTCAAGGAGATGCAGTCAATCAACATTAACTAGGTAATTCGTATATGCCTCAATTTGTTGTTGCACCGCATTTGTGAAAAAAGGGAAAAAAAACATACATATATGTATATGTATATAAATAAAATCAACAACAATCTATATATACATACATATGGAGACACTAAGGCACGAGTAAGGAACGTTGAGTTGGATTTGGTTCGAGTTGGGTTGGGTTGGTTTGCGTTTTTTGCCAGCTACAAACGGCAAATGGCAATGGCAAAAAGTAAATAAATCGCTTCAAATTTTCGCATGGGTTGCGAGTCAAGGGAATCCTGGAAACTGCTGAGCTCAACGCTGCTGCGACCTGAAGACGAAGGCGAAGAAACCGTTGAAGACGAAGTCGTCGGTAGCAGGCAAAGTTGCAGCTCCGCACAAACAGCAATTGAGGCAGTTGTGCTGCTCCTGCCACTGCTGTTGTTTTTGTTGTTGTTGTTGTTGATGTTGGTCGTTGGGTGTTGGTGATGGCAATGGTGTTGCTGTTGCTGTTGGTTGGTTCTAGTCGCCTTTTGGTTCTTTATTGTTTTTGTTGTCGTTGTCGTCGTTCTCGTTGGTAGGTTGTAAAGGTTCCGGTTTGCCAGCTTGGGACACTTTCTGCGTAGCTTGGAACCAGGTGCAATCTATCGATTCGCCTTTTCGCCTCTCCACCACATTCTCTAACCACCGACCTCCACCCCCAAACTGACGCTCTTGTTTGCTATTTGTGCTCGTTATGGTTGCTGATGCTGCCACTGTTGGTAGTTCCCATTGGTGTTGCTGCTGCTACTGCTGCTGCTTCTTGTTGTTGCAGTTGAAATATTTACGATGTACGTTGGACTATTTCACTATTTGTAACACCCTGAAACGTAGAAGCATTGGCACGACACACGCACAAATGTTGCCTTCATTTGTTTTTTTTTTCTGTTTTTTTTATTTTCTTCAGTTCCTTTACCCTAGCAAAAGGGCATTATAATTATATTGCAATGTTTGTCCCAAGCAAATGATAATATTAACAGTGTTAATCTGCACTTACATTCAAAAATGTAATATGAAAAATGGAGGCTTGTTCCTGTAACATTCAAGCCACATTCATTTACATCTGTAGAACTTCATCATAGTAGAAAAACTGGATTAATGGATTTGGCTTCAAAAATACGCATTATCCGAGTATATCGTCGCAAATCAGTCCAAGATTTTCAGGCAACGGCTCGTGCTTCTCGTTTTAGTAGCAATTTTAACAGCTCAACCATAAATTTGCATAGAATCGAATCAGTATATACAATGTTGGTAGCCTTGATAATAATCACTTAAGTGGAAATCTCATTTTTCCTTTTATAGTTTTCCCATCGCCGTGAGGAGAGAAAAGAATACTAGAGTCACGACTGAAGGGTATATAAATAACGTTATATTGTCGTAAGGACCGATAAGTTTCTTGTTTTAGTGTTTTGCTCGTTTTTTGACTTTGTTCTCTCTTGGTTTGCTCTTTGTTATAGTTATCGTTTGTTTTTTTCATGTTTTTTCTTTATTATTTTTTTTTTTTTTTTATTGTTTTCTGGTTTGTTAAGGGCGACAACGACAACGAAAACGAAAACAGTTGAAATGGCTCGCACCACCTATAAAATTATCAAATAAAAAATATAATGAAATACTGCACGGCATTTGCTTTCATTTATAATTTGTATTTATTTACGCAACAAAAAAAAAAAAAAAGAAATGAAATAAACCGCTGGCAAAACGGGGCAACACAACAAAAAAAAATGAAAAGAAAGCATGCAGGCAAAAAAAAAAAAAGAAATAAGGAAAATGCTGAAATAATTTGTGCAAATTTTATGTGCGGCACTTTTCATTATTTGCAAGAACAAGCTTGGCAAAAAGGAAAAGTATGAGAATGAGACAAGAGGCGCAAAGGCCAAAACAGATGGGGAATGGGGGGTATTTTAATAAAACCGCAAGCAACACACACACACACACATACACACACACAATCATACAAATATAAGCTTACAGATAGAGCTATGGTGGAAGAGGCAGGGAGGGCAAAAAAGAAGAGAAAAAGAGAGTCTCATAAAGGCAAAGAAAGCAATTGAGTTGCGTTGAAGTGGCATAAAGTAGTGGCAAGTGGCGGTTGGTTGGTAGTTGTTGTTGTTGTTTTTGTTGATATACCAACGTGGCTTGGCTTGCTTTTTAACCATTTTTGTTTGTTTCTGCGTTGAACGTTGAGCTCCCTTTAGGCGTACATAGCCAAACACACACACAGAGAGAGGGAGAGAGATAGCCATATCTACTACTGGTCGGAGCACAGGTGAATACTACTTCGGTTCGAATGCTGATGCTAGGTATATCCTGAGCGTTGGCTGCATCTCCAGGGTTGTAATGGGAAATGAAATGAATGAATGAGCATAAGCACTTTTTTTGTTTGTCTGTTTGTGTCTGTCTGTCTACCCGTCTGAGTGTGTGTGTGTGTGTGTATTTGCTTGTTTGTGGCCGCAGACGCAGACGGGGCAACAGAAATGATGCACTTCAAATTAAAATGCGAATGCAAGCGAAAACTTCAAAAGAAGCACTAGAACAGAAAACGGAGAATCGCAAACGAGATACTAATAGACAATGGCAAAAGCCAAGATGTGCAGGGGAAGAGCGGGTTATGAAGAGACATGGGCATGCCTATAACTCGGCTTCTGTGCCTTCTTTGCAATTGAATATACAGTTAGATGGCTGGCGAGGGGCTGCAATGGGTTGCAGCGGAGAAGCGCACATAAACACACTAACCCAGCGAAAGTGTCTCTCTCTCTGTCTGTGTGTAGCCAGCCAAGGATAAAGTTAGCGACAGAGCAGGACATACAAATGCACTTTGGACGTGGCCGTCGCACACTAAATTCGCCTTAATTCACTTTTCATACAAAACAGTAGCAGCATAAAAGCACGCCCCGCATATACAGCCACACACAGACACAAACAAAAGCACTGAGCAACCAACACACGCAAATGCATGTTTGTTGTAATTAATTTAAAATATTATTACAAGCTCGCGCACGAGCGCTAAAACTAAAAAGGAAAGAGAAACAGAAGCGGCAATAGCTGGAGCCAGAGAAGCAGCCGAAGGGAGCGAAGCACATGGAGCCCCAGACAGTGACATGGTAACGCTAAATAATTATAGCCAACGCGAACTGTAAACAAACAAACAACACACACACATGCACAAACCCACACACACAACCCATCCACATACATGTTGGGAATTACAAAGCAGCAAGGATGCGAACAACAAGAAACTCAGGAAACCGGCTAAATAAGCGTATGTGTGTATGTATGTATAAAAAAAAAAAAAAAAAAAAAAAAAATTTTTTTTTCCTGTATATTTAACAGTAAAATTGAAAATGACTGCGATTTGGAAAACAGAAAACAAAGTTCATTGTCCAAATAACGTCACAATATAAATATGGTTAATTTAATTGTAAGAAACCATAATCCAATAAACTTTAATTTAATTTATTCATTTTCACAAATTCATTTGCCATTGCAAACTGACTAGAAATAAAAGAGATATTGAGAAAACTTGCTGCAATCTCCAATAAGTATGCTATGCTAAATTTATAAATTTAGAGCTGCTTTCTATACCTTTGCCAATCTTTAAGCAACACTAAGTAAGGTATAAAAGAAAACAAATTTTTATTTGTGTATATATATTCGTAAACAGAAAACCAATTTGAATTAAAACATACAAAGAATTTATTTTTTCAAAGGGCTGCCAACATATTAATTGTTAAAAATCATATTTGTGAGTATTTGCAAGGAGAGAAATTCAAAAATAAGGACATAAAAAGTCCCTCCCCTTTTCTGTCCCAGTCTAACTTCTCTTTTAATTAATGCAGCAACATTGTGAAAGCAACAACAAATCAACAAGCATGAACTGCCAAACCCTTCTTATCGGGGGGCAGTTTAGTTCGGTGTGTGTATGTGTGTTTGTAGAAGATGAGGAAGCGTGCCAAATACCAAAATACCGAAGACGATGAAATTGAAAAAAGTAATAAACGTAAAGCTATTTCAAAATCTGATAATAGTCATCGCCGGTCTTCGCCAGACGTCAGACGCTAAGGACGAACAAATAACCGCACGTCGGCCCAAAAATGTTCTTTAAGAGAAACACAGGAGTGACAACGAATGAGAAAAACAAGAAAACATACACGGGATGGCGACAGAGAGAGCGAGAGCGAGCGTGGATATGGAGCATTGGAACGCAATGGCAATGGAACACACACCATAATAATGGCTTGCATCGAAACTGTTACAAAGTGCAGGGGCACCATAAAATGCCGCTACAAACGGACGGCACATGCCACGACAAAGCAGGCCAGGACGGAGAAAACCGGACGGGGGATGTGGACAGAAGCCAAGAGCCGGATCTGGAGGCCCCAACATAAACATTAAGGCGCGCGTGCTGGTTCTGTGTGTGCAACTTGCGCCACGATGGTTGCCGCAATATTAATTTCACGAATGAACAACCCTTGAATAAGCATGCACTTCATGTACCGTTATTATGGCTTTGCTACGTGAGAGAGCGCCTCAAATCGGCAGAGAGAAAGAGAAATATGTTGGTTTGGAGAAACCAAGAGACCAACAGACAGAGAGAAAGGGCCAAAATAACAGAGAGAAAAGCTTTTTGCACGAACTTACAATTTTTTGGCTTCGGCTCAAATATGCCTCTGTTTGTATTAGTATGGTGTGTGAGTATCTCTGTGTGTGTGTGTGTGTGTGTGTGTGTGTGTGGCAGGCCAGTCGCTTTTTCATTGTGCATTTCCCAAAGGTGCATTTTTCTGAAAATCTAATTTGAGAGATTGAGATTGTTTGGTCTTTCAATGTTCTGCTCGGTCGTTCGTGCTCCGACGCAACGCTTGCAATTTCTTTCTATTCTACTATATAGATATATTTATGCAGTAAAACATATTGAAGAGTTATTGTACCATAGCACACACTTTGCACTCCCATGCACGCCGCTTACTTTAATTGGGAAGCTCATATATATGTATACATTCAAGCCACCTCCATCCAACATCCAGCTATCCAACATTACCACCAAGAGCAACATCAGCAACGCAATGGCTTCAATCATTACATACAACGCTCACTGCGGTTTGACAAACATTTTTCACTGACTCTCATGAAGGCAACCGCGACGTCGACGACGGTGACGACGAAGACTCTTCCCTCTCCTTTTGGCAGCCCTTAACCTATCCTTCATACATATACACATGAACTCAGATATAGTAAATTTATACATACATACATACATATATATGGCATCCTTCGCTGCTTGTATGTTTGATGAGTATGCGAGAGTTTTATGGCTGTATTGGGAATGAGCTGCTATAGAATGGCAGGATGAGAGTAGGTTCGAGGAGGATATGAGAATGTATAGCAGAAGCTGGAACCTTCAAGCTTCAATCTTACCATGGGGTGATTGGGTTACGCTGTGATTTTAATTTTGAAATCATACTCATACATACTCATACATTCGAATTGCGAATGTGAATGCTGCACAGTGCAAAAACGATATATGCACAGATTTATTTATGTCTCTGTATACGCCACGAGGACGTGTGTTTGTGTGTGTGTGTGTGTGTGTGTGTGTGTGTGTTTGCGTGTGTATGTGAAGCGATAAAGCGCCTTACAGGATTTGGATTGGACTGTTGCCTGTTTGCAATTTGATAAGCTGCCTTTGGGCATTATTTTTACGACGTATTTTTTACATATATATGCAATAAAAATATCACTGTTAAGCTGATGTGTAAATCAACATATCTTATTGTCTTAAGTAAATATTTCTATCGCCCATCCATTTATCAGGGGACTGGATTATATTATATTGTTTCTTTTTATCCTTTCACATCGTCTCCCACATTTTTTTTCCTGTTAACAATTAGTAGATTTTTAAAGGATTAGCCCATTAGTCATGTTGTCTTAAACTTATCCCAAACAAAGAATATGAAGCGATTTTTATTGTCATAGAAAGATCGGCTATAAAACTAATGTAAAATATACACACACATCATTCATATAAAGCGTTTTTTTTTTTAACGTATGACTAAAGGGCATATATATGTATATATGTAATTTAAATCTATATATATTGTACATTTATGGCTAAACCTACGGAGAAATATTTTTGAAAGTGTTATAAAGAAAAATGTGCCCTGGAGTAAGTAAGAAATATAGTTTAGACAGACAGAGATAGATAGATATACATATTGATAAGTATTTATCAGAATATAAGCTTCAACAGAGCATAGAGAGCCCAGAGTGCTAATGAATAGACAATGGCTAATGTGGTATAATGTAGCACCTTCAATCTGTAATAGAAATCAAAATTAGTTAAATTTACAAAGATCGATCATGGTTAGATTTACCTTTCATAGCGTTTTATCGATTCGGGTATATTGCTGGGATCATCCTTAACAACATACAAACGCAAACCATATAAACTGACACGGAATAGATTATTCCAATCCAAATTACGCATATCAAAGGCAAATAATCGTTTATCCCTATCATCTAGCTTCTCGGATAGACTGCGCACATTGTCGTTGTCAAAGCGAAACTCATTCGAACTGAAGTACTTAAGGACATTGCTCAATTTATGTATTTTTCTATAGATCTTCATCATTCTGCAATTGACAAGATATTTAGATTTAGCTAGAGTACAAAGATATATAGATAGATAGTTTAACATACCTCGGTTTCTTGCCTATTACAATCATAATGGCATCCATAAACAGGGCAGGCAATGTATGATACAAGAAGCACAAGATATGATATTGCCACATGTGCGGCACAATTGTGAATCGTGGATACCAGATGGATTTTCGCATTGGTATAACGCAACCGTATTCAAAACCCTCTTCCATATAGCGACGCCAGCTCACCATATTATCGGCATCTGGTACATAATTATATATGGGCGGTGTCTCATATCTGTCAAATAAAGTTTAAGAATAAGTGATAAACGGAAAAAGCATTCCACTAACTTTCTTAACAGGACATAATACTAAAGTCCATTAAGGAAGAAACACCTTAAGTAGTTACCTAATTTACACAATCATTTATATTTCAAATCTAATAAGAAATCTGTCTCAGCCTGAGAGTTCTTGAGACAAATTAATAAACTTCAAGTTTTACATTTTAGAAGATGGTAGAGTTCATTTTGACTGTGTTAGTCTCCGATAAAATTCTTTAACTTTTTTGTTACCATTTTTTTATGCAATTTTTTTTCAATTTTGATTTGACATTTTTTTCCAATAGTTCTTGTCTCTTTTTTTGATTCTATGCAAATTTTTGTGCAAATTTTATGCGCATAGTTTAGTTGAAGTTAGTTGAGTTGTTGTGGTTGATGTTGTTGTTACTGTCATTCTACTCAATTTCTATAATTTGTTTTCATCATTTTTATGACATTTTCTTTGATGAATTTTAATAGATATAAAATTTAATAACAATTTTTTTTTATTGGCAAACTTACTTATTTCGCGCTATATCCCAGGCGCTGGCCAATAGAGCATTCACACACATATCGACGGGAACAATGTGAGCCTTGTTGTCCATGTCGCCGGTAAAAACACGCAGGACACCAGAGCCTATGCCAACAATAACTCCACAAGGACCATACATATTATCAATCCAGCCACTGATAGGCTCACGATATGTTGTTATAACTGGGTAAAAATATGGACAAGACATTTTAATCATTGACAACAGAATGGACTGGCGCTGGGACTGATATTGGTATCGGTATCGGGATTGGGTGGGCTTACCTATGCCTGGACGAAAGATGGTCACTGGTAAATTCTGTGCATCCTGTTGCACAATATTCTCGGCCAAAACTTTGGTGAATGTATATGTATTCGGATAACCATTAATTATTGTAGGCGTCAGAGTATTTAAGGTATGCTCATCGAGGCATTCGCTGAGTTTAAAGGCATTTTCACCTGTAATTGTGCCATTGTAGAATTTCTCCTCAATGTATCGCTTGTTGCAATGAGCAAAAGCTGTGGACACATGTACCAGAGCCTTGATTGTGGAAAGAGACAATTGAACATGGTGTTGAATTATCAAAACTAAATAGATACACTCAAACAACTCAATTGAACTTATGTACCTTTAAGTTGGCAATCTCTTTGGCCAGCTTAATAATCTCCTTAGTGCCATGGACATTGATGGCAATGGCCATCTTCAATTTCTCATCAAATCTCACTGTGGCCGCACTGTGTAGAACAATGTTTACATTCTCCTTGATGGTCTCACGTTCGTCTGGGGTTATGCCCAATCCAGGCAATGAGCAATCGCCACTTATGATTGTGATTTGGCATCGGTATTTCGGATTCAATTGTTTCATTTTATCAAATACCTTGAAAACGCAAAAATCAGAGAGTACGAATTGCAATTCATTGAAGTGTAGAATTGGCTAGCACTTAACACTTACCGGATCATTGAACAGATCTTCGATTCGAGCAAACGCATCCTTGCCCTTCTTGGTGCGTATTAGCAAATAGATTTGTCCCACCTCTGTGACGCGCAACAATTTCTCAATGATAACTACAGAACAGAAGCGAAAGTCATAGACCAGAGTTAAGTCAGAGACGACAAAATACATATATCGGTATTCCAGTCACGTTTTGGCCAAGAGTTTAACTTACTTTTACCAAAGAATCCTGTGCCGCCAGTGAGAAAAACACCCTTATCCTTGTAGAACATTTGCATGGGCGACTCATCTACTGGGGAAGAGATCAATGCAAACAGTCATTAAACAATTAGCCAATTTGATGAGCATCATTGGATGAATGAGTCTCAGCCAGCCAGCCCCACTTTTGTGTATATGTGTGTGTGTGTCTGTGTTTCTCCGTGTTTGCCACCAACTTGAAAAGCGCGTCACGAATTTAAATGCGCACCGAAAAGCCACTTCAATGGCGCATAATTCACGCCGCCACACACACACCGCCACAGCGAGGGGTGTAGATGGGTGGGAGGAGATATGTGTGAGTTTGTTGGCTGGTTGGCATGTGCCTGCATTTTAGCCAAGTGCCAAAATGGCAACAACAAACACTCAATGTCGCCAGCTGAGGCCTAGACATTGCGCACACTGGGGCGAGTCATAAATCGAAGAAATTGTCAAATGCTGTTAAAGAGGTAAACATTATCTAGTATTTTCCTTTCACCTCGCTCTTAGCTGATTTAAATTACTAACTAATCTAGTCTGAGACTAACTAAATATACGTGCAGCTTTATTTCTGTCATTGATCTATGCCCACTGTGCCATTGATCCGTGCCCTTTGGTTGGCTTGACTGCTGCCACTTGTGAGGGGCACTCATAAATATTTGCAAGTTAGCAACTCGTCGAGTCATTCATCTACATATTGAACAAAACATGACACACACACACACACTTGTTTATACATACATACATATGCATGGCATATTGAGGGAATTCCTTTATTAAATGCCTGGACATTTGCAGGTATTGCCGTCTGTCTTATTCCGCCTAATTGCCCATCGTCAACGTAAATCACTGTCAGTCAATGGGCTGTGGCAAGGGTTACACTTGGCAAAGAGGCCCACTTGATAATTGCATAATAAATGCAGGCATTATCGAGAATGCATATGTGTGTGTGTGCGTCGGTGTGTTCGTCTGCGTCCTTCATTGTTGCAAATATTCAGCAAGCGTCAAACATAACAAACATATTCAGGCAAATACAACATGACACCTACTACAGTCGACACCCTCGACATTCAGCTCAACCCATCTCAACATCATCCATCACTGCTTGTATCCCTTCCATGCTATTTTCTTGGCTATACCCAGCGGCTGTGGCTGTGGCAGCGGCGGCCCCACTCAACCATAAGGCACTTGAAGCTCTCACTCAAATGTTTTGTTTACCTATGCTAATTGGCTTAAATGCAACTGAAGCGCACTTCTCATCGCGCCAAGCCGAAACTGAAACTGAAAATATTCACTCCCCTCCATCTCCTCCCAAACCAAACCAAGCACGCTGCTTGCAACACCCAATCCCTTTGGCTCCCTTTGTTTTGGCAAAAAAAAAAAAAAGAAACCACGCCTCACCCTCGCTTTGTGCCCCATTGTTTATGAGCGCTTCGAAATTGAGCCGCACCGCGTGGCCTCACTTGGCGAGTGTGGAGTGGCTGTGGTGGCATTTAAAGCTTTTGAGCGCTTTGGGGCATTTGTTCAACGCCAACGACAACGACGACGACGACTACGACGATACACAGAGACACAGCCAAGCACTTTGAGTGAATTGTCAACAATTGTTGTTGGCTCTTTGGATTTGTGGAACGCCTTCGCTGCGGCCAACACCACAAACAAACTTCCCTTCTCTTCCCTTCCCTGGCCATCAAACCATCAACACTGTATATCTGGCAGACAAAAGACCGTCATATAATTTGTCAATTTCAACAATTTTCTTCCTTTGTTTTTGTTTTTATTTTGTCTCGCTGCTGGGCCTCCCTTCACTTGCTAATATAATATACTTGGGTTTTTTGTATTTAGGGAACCAAACTGGTTTATTCGTTCGTGTGAACTCACCCTGTCCGCTGTTAATATGCTGACAATGATCCTCAAACGATTTGATTCCGTTCATAATGTTCATTAACTTGGGGTCATCCATAGCGTTAAGTTGTTTGTTTTCTAAACTGAAATTAAATGAAGAATAAAATGTTTATATTAATATATGTTACAAATCTGCCGTCTTGGTCCAATCTTTATAAAATTGGGCATTCGTTAAATTAAAGAAAAAATCGATTTATGTATTCTATTTCTGCATTTGATCTACTCTTTTTAAGACATTATATTGTTTGCTCCATTTTCCTTTATAAATATTGAGATTGTTTTTTTTTTTTTTTGCTGTCATTAATTCAAAGAAGATTATTAGAAGATTTCCCTCAAATGAAATGAAATCAATATGTCCTTAATTCGTAAACTTTTGCAACTAAAATGCTTATAAAATGCATTTGCGTTTCCAATGATAGTCGAATAATAGCTACATAAATTTTATGTTAATTTTGATTCAAATTGATATAAAAGCTATGTACCCCGCATGAATTTCTATTATTATATCTATTTAGAAATAAATTTAAACGTAAAAAAAGATTGATTGATTTACCATTGAAAACGAAGTGGAAAAGGAAACTGTATATCATGTTTTGCAATATTTCTGCATTCATTAGTAATCAATGACATTTTGTTAATTCTCAACAGCAAAAGTTTTAAGTAGAATATATTTTTTTCATTTCAGCCTTTACGCTTTCAAATTAATTTTCTATCTCTTCTGCGCCGCAGGCAACTAAATTAAATCTAGAGTTAAGTTAATTTGAAAACAAAATCTGATTATGATTAAATAATAATCTGGACCATAGTGATAATAATGAGTTAAAATACAGACTTTTCGCCATGCAACGGTTTCGTGGCAACTAAAAATCATATTTAAAGTAAATTTCTCTTGAGCAAAGCTCAAAATTTAATTAAAAGTTTCATGCGGAGCTTAGTATTTGGTTGTGGAAAGGTTTTCATGGGGGTGAACAATGGATGAAATGAAAGAGGCAAAGCCAAAAGGCCACTACGAATTTAATTTGGTGTCGAATGCACCTCCTGTTCTTTTGTTGGCAAAAAATCTTTTGTGAACATAAACAAATGAGAGTATAAGACAAATGAAATAAACAATGCATCACAGTTGAGGATGAATTAATCAAATAAAAGTCAGAACTATCATAAGTCAAAACTAAGCGAAATATTGTATAAAACTTAATTAAATGGCCAATTCGATGAGTTTGCAAAAATCTCAAAAAGGTAAGTTAAAACAGTGAGAATTCAAGTGACTGCAGATACATACATAGGTACTAATAATGACAATTACAATTGCGACGACAACTTAATAAATGAATGTCACGATGTCTAGTGGCAGCGAGTGCAAATTTAAGGCCATGTAAATACTCAGACATGCTACAAGTGCAGCAGCAACAACAATATTTACAGCTGCAGCTGCTGATTCTATAGCAATAAGCTAAAAAGAAAAGCGAAATTATTATTTGCCAACCATAAATTGTGTGTCGAAGTTTCGTACAATTAAACCATATCTTTGCTATATTTGCCAATTGAAAACGGAGTCAGTGGCAATGCTGTTACCCATTCTCAATCCCATTACCATTTTACCCATTTACTCGTTCCTTTTGCCCCCCGCTTCCACTACAAAATGGTAGAGTCGTGTTGCATTTCACACCAATTGAAGGGGCTTTTCCAACGCTTGGCTCGGCGCTCACTCATTCGTATGAATGACGAAAGCGTCAGTTGATACAGCCACTCAGTCAGTCGGTCATTCAGTCAGACAGTCAAAAGTTGTTGGGCAGATTGCCAGAGTGTCCGGACTGACTAACTGGCAATGTCGGCCAAAAAGCCACTGCAGCTGATTGCACTATGCCGGCGACCACAAGAAGAAACAACAGCAGCAACAACAACAACAACAATATGTATACGCATTGAATAAGCCAAACGTCCCGAACTTCTCTCTACCCCTTCATCCTGCGGCTATACAACTTTGTAGGCGAAATTTATACATTGTTGAAGTATTGGCCACAGCTATTGCTGTTGCTGATGTTGCTGCTTCTGCTGCTGCTTCTGTTTCTGTTGCTGTTGTCGACACCCAGCTTCATCGTCATCGTCGATGCACATCGAAGCGCAGCTAATTGAAACGGTTCCCCACAGTGGTTCAGGCAAGTGTGAGAATTTTTTGTTTACTTTTTTGCACAAAAAAAAAATTATATAAAACAACAACTTCTATCATTAAGTTTTACACACTATTAGACACTAAAACACTCACACATATGCACACACGCCATTTAGATACGTGGTATATTAAGTATTTACTACTATTCAAAAATTTTAATAACAATTTTCTATACATGTCAATGAAATGAAACTTTAATGGCAAATCGGCACAAGGTAAACGATATTCAACTCATAATAGACAAATGTCAGTCCATCATCATGAAGCACTTGTCTATAAATTTCAAGAGGTTGCTTTACATCGATCTTTGATTGAAATATATCCAGAAGAGCTCTCTCTATAGCTTTTCGAGGGTTTTTGTATGAGGAATTTTTGTTAAATGGGTGTGTCCCAGAGGTATTTAGATTCATATATGTATTTATATCAAACAGTTTCATTCCATTTAATGTATTCTCAAACAAAAATTATTATCTTGATTTAATTCAATTATTATTATATTTTTGTATTCAAATGGCTTGAGAGAATAGTATGAATAATTAAGCACTGATTTGACTGATTGTTAAGCCCCCTGTGAATAGAAATCATATTTCATATCTAGATGATGTAATTAACTCGACTGTAATGTAATTTTATAATTATGACATAATATAAAGTGATTTCAGTCCACAGTAAGACGTCGATAGTGAGGTCTTTTGTTGGCACTTCTGTTACTTCTTTTACTTTGGTCTCTCTTGTTTTGCGTGCGATGACTGCCAGCTTTGAGCAAGTACAAAACTCTGCGGAACAATGGATCGACAAAACAAAAGTATAAACCACACAACAATAACAACAGCTGAAAGCAGTGCAACAAGAATAACAACAACATCAACGATGACTGCAACATTGCGAATATTTCAATGGACCCAAAATGCGAATCGAAATCACCAAGACCCATTTACCAACGGACCCCGCCCATCCTCAAGCCCATAACCATATAGCCCACCAGACCTAGCCTTGTGCTATATCAAACCATCTCCCTTTTGGCCGAGGCTCGTTTCGCTTTGAATTTTATTTAATGCTTTTGTAATAAAGTGTAAAATGGTGAAAAAGTGCAAACAACAGCAAGGAGAAACGGCAAACCAAACCAGACGACAATGCGGTATGAGAGGCTGATAAACACAAAGTGAGAGAGATAGAGACGAGGAGGGGGCAGAAAGAGAAATGCATAATTTCAACAACAGCAACAACAACTTCATCATCATCATCACGAGGCAGGAGCTGCAGGAATAAGAACTGCGGTGCTAGCAGTGGCCACATTAAAAGAAGAAGAAATAATTAACAGCAACAGTTTGAAAGTCCATAAAGTGAAAATGGCTGGCATTGCCATCACAGCTCCCAACCACCACCATTGCCACACCATCACTCTGCCACCAACTGTGCCACCGACAGTGCCACCAACTCTGCCGCATGTGCCATACAACTTCCGACTTCCGTTGGCATGGACTGTTGGACACAGACTGGCTCAGTGTTGGAATGGATGACTCTGCCTTGCTTGCTTGGCCCGGCTGGTTTGTTTGCTTCTTGTTGTTGCCATTGGTGCCCATTTGACTCCTCTTTCCTTCATCCCTTTACTCCACACCTCTGGCATTCTCTGTCTCGTTCTCTCCATTGGGATGACACAAGCAAAGAGTCAGTGCGAAAAATGTTCGTTAAATCTATTAAAAGATAATTACGTGAAGACAAATGGACGACGGACGTTGGGTACCTTCCGCCATACCCTCCGCAACTCTCTTTCTCTCTCTGTTACTCACAGCTTGAGCTTGGATTGTGTCTGCGGTCCATACATACATATGTACGTTATTATTATTCGAGTTCGTTGATACGATAACGCTAATGGATATGGATATTGATTATAGTTTTTATGTCGAGTAAAAGAGGGTAATGGAGATGGAGATGTAAGCACTACGACTGATGCTGATGCCGATGTCGATGTCGATGTGGATGCTGAATAAATGTCCCTAACTGCCCACCTCCCCTAGACAGGGGGCGGGTAATGATAATTTCGATTATATTGATGCGTCATTTTATGAGCCGCAATGGTATTGAAATTGAGTGGTTTGTGACAGCGTCTAGTTTATGGGCCCCCTATAATGGTGCACACTGGAAATAAGCCATTCATGACACTAACCAGTTCAATAACCCAACCCACTGGTCGTTTATTAACAGCTGCTTAAGTGTCTCTTGAATGGGGAAAACGTAATTACAAATGCCAAAATGAGCAAACAAACTTATTCCATTAATTCGTTCACATGAATGCAATATGAAATCATCAAAGGAATACATAGCTAAGATGTATTACTCCCTTTCTTTGTTCCGATAAATTAATATAGATATTTGAACAAGAAACTAATTTGTTAGTAATTCAGCTACAATGTTTTCAAAGTTCAGTAAGAAACGAATAAGATACGAAAGACACGCTCTTTTATTCTCAACTGTTAATTTCTTAGTATAACATAGGGTAGACTAATGCGAATAGAATATACTATATAGTAAAACTCTTGCAAAATTACAGAAATCAATTAAAATGAAAAGTTGCCTTAATCTAGACAACAAATAATGATAAAAATAATCCTCATTTTTAAAGAGAAAGCTTTGCCCTTGGTCATTTAAATTTAAGAAATTAAACAAACTAATGATTTCAATCATCAGATTTAAGTTTGACTTAAATTCTCTAGCGGAAATTTCACACAATTACTGTTATGCAAGTTTAGCTGCAACTAACACTAATTGGTGTATTAATGGAATTTGTCGCCTGACGTTTGCTTGGGGTAAATGGCAAAGTTCTTGCTATTGGCAATAAAATGCTAATTAAGACGTGTGAAAACTTGTAATAACCAATTACGAATATAATGCAACTAGATATACAAAGAGACAAACATTTGCCATACAATGAATGAAACTTTTTCCTCCCAGCTACGTGCCGGTGATCTTGTCTGAACTTACACTCAAACCAAGTCAATGTGACGCAACTTTTGATGTTTTTCTATCGGTGTGGAATATCGCGGAGGCTTGTAATGATGAGCTGCGCGTGCGTTGAAAGCCTAAGGCCAACATGTTTATGGTGAAGGGCTGGAGGCTGGAGATTGGAGATTGAAGGAGCTAATGAGCATTGACATTGCTCATTGTTGATATGCCATGCAGTGATGCGGTACCATAATCAAACAGCAACAGCTCTCATGTGCACCTGTCTGCTGCCCTTACCACATCTACCCCAAGCCACCTGCTACATTTTCATCGTCTGCCAATTTGACCGTGTAATCAAATGGGTTAGTTTGCTATTATTGTTGTTGATGGCTGGCTACGAAATGGGTCTGGACTATAACATAACAGTTATGTGCTTACAAGATGGACAAATATGCATGGGCATTGGCTCACTTTGCCTACAAACCAAGTGAATTCAAATAGACATTGCTTCTAATCTTACTAGAACAAATTTTAATGCAAAAGTCATAACAAACTATATATGTATGTACATTTATTTATTAAACCAGGATAAGGTGAAAAGATACTTCTTTCTGGGCAAATACCCACCGGATATTTGTGTCCTCTTAGCTTAAATGTCATGACCAGGTTAATGAGAACATCAAACCAGAATGGCAAAAAGCCATTATATATTTATTTAATAATTAAAAGGGCCATAATCATAGCGGAAACTGAAAGTGGCAAGCTAGTTAAAATTCCAATTAAAACTCAGTATGACAAATTCTAATTAAATAAATGGCAGTTTCATTAAACAGAGCGACCGGCTCTCTTGATGATTCTAAATCAGCAGGAGTTGCCCATTGATATGAGCAATTTCATCTGTGAAATTTGAGCTGCCAAAAAGTTCACACTTCAATAATGCAAAAGAAATAAATTAATATCGCATTTGCAATTAACTTGAACAAAATTCATTTCAATTCAGATGAATGCAAAAGTTTTTGTGATGTGTGAGAAAATGTGTTATTGATATGACAGAAATCTAGAAATATTTATAAAATAAACACACATACATGTATATGTGTATATGTACTTCAATCTTCAAAACTCAATTTTTTTATTTAAATTTTTTAATTAAATGCTTTTAACGATATATCTCCATAATTGTTTGGGAAAATTTAAATTGAACACAAACAAATTTGTGAAATAAATAAAATTAAATACATATAAAATATATTTTTATGTATGTATATTCATATATGTATGTATGTATATCTATACATATGTGAATGATTAAATTTTTATTTAATTTGTATGGTCAATTTCTAAAACAATTGCCATTGTTTTATTGCCCCATTATTACACCTGCTTATTTATGGTTGATATTTCGAAAAAAAAAAAACAACAAAATATTGAGAAAAAAACCCAAAATTTCAAAAAAAAACAAGCACACATACATACAAACAGATACATTCATATGTGTAATTACATAATTCGCTTATTATCAATGACAACAACTGCAGCAACAACAACCTGAAAACATTACAACATTACAACGTAATTTAATGCAAACATTTAGCAAGAAAAACCAGCAACAACGACAGGAGGGGGAAAAAAAGAAATTCGTATGTAATTTATATTAATTAATAGGATTTTTTTTATCGAACGAAATACTATGGATTGTAGGCCAAAAATCAAAACGCTCGGCTTGTAATGAGCAAAGGCAACAGAGGCAGGAAAAAAAATTGATGTAAACAAATTTATGCGCTAATAAATAAATAAAACTTAAACGATTGCAGTTTGTTGTGTTAATTTTTAATTCAATAATATTGCAAAAACGATATCTAAAGTTGATTTAATACTTTTTATTTGCCAATTTCATCATTGCTTATTTCAGATACTCTTTTTGAAAACATTTCAGATGTTACTTCCTTACTTTTGATGAATTAGTGAATATTATTGGATAAATTCCAAGAACTCCATTTTTGTCAGCTTTTACAGACGAAAGTGGACTTTAAGAAACATAAGAGACATTCGGTACGCTGGAGTTTCATACTTTTGAAATATTTTCAACCCAGTTCCTACCCCCTGATTAGTGTCGCTTCCTATATAAAGCTTCTCCTGTAAGGGTATTGTAATATGATTTTGGCATTATGAGTTGCAGCTGCCAGTTGCAGAAACAATTTAGTTTTTCAAGTGTCATTTAAGTCTGGCTATGCGAAATACAATACACTGAATGCGAGGAAGTAAATTGGCAGAGACGTGGCAATGGAATTGTTAGGGTAAGCAGCTAAAGAAATCACGTCATAAACGCGACGAGCACGAATTATTTACCAAGCACGCAAAAGCCTAAAAGAGGGCCCCAATAAAATAACAATAAACTATGCTCTACGGATGCCAGACCGCCCCCCTGCCCCATAAATCCCAAAGAAAACATCTAGGCATCTATAAGTGTGGATTGTGTGTGTGTGTGTGTTAGCCATAAAAACAAAACAACAAAGCCGCAATGGCATAAACAATTGTATTACAAATACGACTACAAATGCATAAAGCAACGCGCCCACAAACAACAGAAACAAAAGCAACAACAACATCCAAATGTCGCTCACTCATAGACGATTATTTATTGTTAACGATTTATATTTGTTGTTTGTGTCGCTGCCTCGGCGAATGCTGCGTTTGCTGCTGCTGCTGCTTCAAGAAGCTCACATTTCAAAGCAAAAGCATTGCCCTGGCTATGGCCCGTGGTCCCGTGTACGTGCGAATGTATGAGTGCGAGCACCAGATTGCAAGCACCCCGGCCTTTTGTACTTGCCTCAACGATTTCAGCCTGATTGCCGGCTCAAGTGTCGGTCTTGTCACACGGGGCGTATGCGTGGCGTGGCATGGCGTGGTCTGCCGAGAGTATGTGTGTCTGTGTGTGTGCCTTTGTGTGTTTGATGTAGGGAATACATCACTAGTCAGTGCTGACCTTTTGGCTGCTTTACAGTCAGGTCATGTGGAGATACTTCAATATCAAGCACTCAATGGAAACATTCTCAATTGGTAGCAAATGTCTATCGTACACTTAATAAATGATATAAAATAGTAACAAATCCTCAAATATATTTTAATTTCTCAGTGTTTTTTTCGTTCTAGCCGTTGATTTTAAAAAGGTCAATAGAAAATTATAATATTATTCAAATTATTCGAATCGAATAGCTGCTTTTATTACTTTCCTAATCATGAAGCTAAAATCTAAACTACAAAATTGAACTATTCGATGAAATGTAGAAATCAATTTGTGACTCTACTTTTACATAGCCATAGCCTCTTATTTTCGACTTATGTTTAAATCATAACTATTTGAGTATTGACATCACTGTTTGTGGAATCATTATTTAGTTAGTTTTGTCAGTTCTTCAGATTCAACTCTCCTTCACTATCTATTCTGTTGGCCATCAGTCGCAAGTGTTACAGTTTGTTTTCCCACACGGTGCAGCCATACTATATGTATGTATATATGGATGTTTGTGTGTGTATGTTATATGCTTCTTCGTCAAACTATGCGGCATGTTTGACAGCAATGAGTGCTTAACACGTACAAGAGCTTTTGTTCGTTTTCGATGACGATGTTGTTGTTGTTGTTGTCGTTTGTTGGTGTTGCTCATCTGCCACTTTATCTTGGCATTGTGCATGTTATTTAGTGTTGGCTTTTCTGTTGCTTCTCAAGCTTCCTTTTGAATTTTCTTCAGGCCAAGTTATATCTTTATGTATGGACATATCTGTGCTTTTAGCTATGTAAGTATATTTCTTTACATGTATACAAGTATTGTGTGTTTGTGTGACAAATTTTCGTAGCAAATCATTTGCTATGGCCCTGTTAAACGATGTCATTTTCTTTCGCTTTGTACTGTTTTTTGTAACGCCCAATTCATTGGACTCTTTGCCCAGAGGCTTGGCGCCCCGCGCCGCCGTCAAAAGACGAAAATGAAGAACAATAACCGACCCACTGACCCACACACAAAGTAACACAAAGATGTTTTACTATGCTACAAATGTTATTGTTGTTGTTGCTGCTGCTGTTGTTTCGGCTGCTGTTGTTACAATTTGCTCATTACTTTTTATCACTTGTGTACAAGATCCCAGACCAACAGAAAGCCAAGCCACCCTCAGCACTCGGACTCCCCTTTGACCTCAAAGCAAAATTGTTGCCCCTTTTCTTTATGTGTTTCTATCGTTATTCTATGGTTCTTTCGTTGATTTGGCCATTGTTAATTTCTACGATTGCATTCCACTCCATTCCCCTCATCCTTGTCCGCTAATCCAAAAGCAAACATGTCCGTTTAAGTGGCCACGAGCATTTTCCTACTCATACATACATAATTATGTATGGTATAGAGCAACTCACACATACACACACAGACGCAGATACATACATACATATGCATTTGCTGGCCAACTTGACTGGAGAAATTTATTTGTTGCTCATTTTTATGCTATCCACAAATTGCATTCAATTTATTTAGCTTGTTGCAAATCAAAAATCTCCATAAAGTAAAATGCTCTCCCTGGCTTTCCTTTTTCCTTTTTTTTTTTGTTTTTCATTTCGTTGGTTTGTGGGTTTTTTTCTTTTTGTCTTCAAAATGTTTTTGTGGAGTGCATAAAAATGTTTAACATGGCATAAAAGTTATTACTTCATTTATTTGAAATGCAAACAATGTTTTGTATAAAATTCGGCTTTTGGTTTAAGAGTTTGGCATTTAAATTCAAGTAAATTTGTAAATGTTTGTAATGTAAATGCAATTAAACTCCCCGTATAATAAATCAAAGTTAACAACAATTTTTTTAAGTCTGCTTTGGTAATTCCAACAAAATGATTTTAAATGCAAATATGTATCAAAAACCATATGTCTCTTTCTCTCTTCTTCAGTTTTTTTTGTCTGGCAGATTATGTTATCAGTAACAATCATGTGAAAAAAAGTTCTATGGAATAGTTCAATGGTCACAAAGGTTTGGTAACTTTTTTTCTCAAGCAAAGGTCAGAGCTTTTGGAATTTCTAACAAATTCTAGGTACATACATCTCAATTCAAACTCCAGAGTCTAGAGAGCAGTTTGTCTATAAACTAAAAATTAATTACACTTAAACCCTAATCCATCTATCGAATGGAATTGTGTAATTAATAATAATGACTGGAATCGTATGATATTCTCCGGGCTGTTCGCGATAATGTTATTAAACCAATTTGTAATAATTTATAAACAAAGAAAATGTATATTTCCCTAAAACTAGTCATAGTTAAGCAACTGCATCAGCTTTATTTGGAAAACAAATTACATGGTTAAAATTCAATTTAAAGCGTTAAAACACAGATAAGTGCTTGAGAGGCCTCCTTTAACCTTTTAAAATTTTCTTCATTTCATGCTTTTATTAAAAATTGTTAGTACGTGCCACCACAAAAGTTCATTTGGTCAAAAGTATTCAAATTTCAATTTATCTCTGATAGTCCAAAACAATTTTAACAATTGTAAGCGAAACACTTTTAAATTACACTGGCAAACCGTAACAAAAACAAAAAATAACAACTGCGAACGTTTTTCAAATCATTTTCTGTATTTTTATTTTTGTTTTTTTGTTTTCTTTTTGTTTTTAATAAATACTTAAGTAAAAGCCGGATATTTCAATATCCTTACCCAGTGGCGTTAACTCATGCAAAAGCCAAGTCTACACACTCACACACATTAAATGGGAAGAGGATCAAGAGAGATTGGGAGTAAAAATGGAAAATGCTATTGCGTATTTGCATAAGAAAAACTTAGTTGAACCAAAATCAATGATTGTACACTATACAAAAGGCCACGCCTCCAGAGCAGCATCCAGGACCGCCTTAGCCAGCAGCCAAATACATGAAACATTTTCTGAAAGAGTTGGGCAATGTCGGTTGATGGTTGGTACTATGAAAGGAGAAGAAGGATGCGGAGAGATGTAGGCGAATCGGTTAGTAAGTGAGGAGTGGAAGGTGGTGGCTTTCATATTATTACTTTATGGTTGCCTCCAGTTATGCATACTATAACCATAAATATGCTCCAACGGAGCCAGGGCTAAAGCAAAAGTAGCAGCCCAGTGGGCGTCTTAGAACAACAGCAGCAACTACAATAACAACAATACAAACGGCAGGAACAACAGCAACAAGAAGAGGGCATGTGGATAATATTTTGTGTGTGTGTGTATGTGTGTGTCTGTGTGTGTGTGTGTGTGTGTGGTGTGTGTGCGTGTATGTTGTATTAATGCATCCACATATTTATACTATAACTCAGAACAATAAATAGTAAAAGCTGGATTATGATTAAATCGATTACATGTAGAGCAACCATTTGATTCTCCTTTAGTCACCCTTCCTTTATCTGTGTGTGTGTGTTTGTATAGGGTGAATGGAGTTGCATTGCGCCCAAAGATAGGCTATAGGTTACGCCCACGCACATTTATCGATTGCAATTGAACAAAATAACAAGATATCATAAAAATAAGTGACGTATGCACATGGGATACATTCACTTACATATATATATATATATATATATATGTATATTCATGCCTCAATTTGTATATGCAAACAAATTGTATAAATGTATATGCCTGCGTATATGTGTGTGGGTATGTGTATGTGTGTAAAAATGCAAAAAAAGGAATAAAACAAGTAAAAAAATTCAGTTTTCATAACTGAATTGAGATGCGCTTCTTCCCAATTCAATGACCGAAATGGAAATTGAATTGAAGATGAATATGGTATAAATGGTTGCGTACACACACACACACACACACACACACACAAACAGACAATCTCATATACATATTAAGCCTCGAAATCAAACATATACATACATATTAAATCTGTCTGCTCAAATATTATTCGCATCAATAATAATATACCAATTCACAACAAATTGTTACCGGAAGCAAAAAATTTGCAAATTCAAAGTTTATATACTGTGATATCGTTGAAAAGCCTTTGCGATTAACTTTTAATTAACCATTAGTTAGAGAACAACTAGTTTCAAATTTTCAAAACAACAAACATATTTTTTCATAGGTGAGAATACAAAAGTGTTGACGGAGAGAGAGATATCGAATAGAGTAGGAGGAATTGTGGTTAATTTAATAAATAACTTTTTATCTAGATATCAGCCCTGCCCAGCAAAGGACACACATAAAGAAAACCACATAAGCTGATTAAAAATATATTAACTATAGAGAACTATGAGGTAAGGATGTGGATTTTCGGAAGAGCGGACTCTGAACTGTTTAAAAGAGATTGTAGTTAAAGCAAATAGCCCAACATGTTCATTCAAGACATAGTTATATTGAAATATAAAGAGAAATGTTTATAACCTTTTACTTCTTAATAAACAAATACTAACAACACGATGCAAAAATTATTTGCTCTTAAATCCAGCTAGGCTTATATTTTGGGCTCTAATGTGTAAATCGAAATCGTTAATTCTGATGGTCCACCATTTTGCGTTTCAAAACTAAACTATTTCAAATACAAACATACTTTTTACCAGGGTTTGCAAAAACTGCTCTGTAGTAGCAAGAGCAATGAAAATTTTGCTATGCTCTCGCTACCGCTCCCGTTTTTGACGAGAGCAGGAGCAGAGTCAAAGGCAACTACGAAAAATAAATGCTATGCTCTGCTATAGTTTTTGACGTTTTCAAAGTTATAGCAATACAAACAAAAAATGAAACGAAATTTCATACGTAGCCGTAGCCGTAGTTCAAAACCTAGAGCGAGATGAGAGCAGATGAAATATTTTTTTTTTTGTTTGCTACCGCTCTCATTATAGTCATTTTTGATATTACTATTATGTTCAAATTAATATTTTTTTTTTTAAAAGGGCTACCACATCTAAAAACGGTAAAGAAATTATATCTGTTTTGGCTAACTATGAAATATCACTAAGCCAAAATTGTGTCAATAACATCTGATAATGGCGCCAATATGATAAAAGCATCAAAGATTTTATCGCAAATGTACAAATGTACAAATGCGACGACGATTTTGTCGAAGCGGGTATTGAACAAAAGAACATTGAGTATATCAATCAAATTGACCACTTTGAGAATATAGAAAATATGTATGTGGGTGATATACAAATATTCCGTTGCGCAGCACACACCGCACAGCTTTGTGCTTTGGACGTAACAAAACATGTAAATATACGAAAGTATATACTACAATGCCGCAATCTTGCCAAGTACGTTCGTAAACCTTCAAGCGGTTATCGTGATTTGTTCGAATTACGAAAATATCCAATACCGCAATTAAATTGTCCTACAAGATGGGGATCAACATTTAAAATGATTGACCAACTATATAGGGCGAAATGTATATTGAGCCTTGTTGAAACGCTAAAAGACAAGAGGAGGAAAATTTTGAAGCAAATGAAGCTTTATGGGACTTTATAGAGTCCTACATAACTATTATGGCTCCACTACAAAAAGTTATTGTACAATTCCAAGAAGAACAGTTACATTATGGAAATTTTTATGCTTTGTGGCTAACATGCAAACAAGCAACTAACCAGATTTTAGCAACTAATTCTGGGAATAAAGATTCAATTATGTATATTATTGGAAAAAAGTTAATTGAAAACATTGATGCAAGAAGTAAAACCTTGGTCTCAAACGTTGGATTTGACGCTTGCCTATATTTGGACCCCAGATTTCATAATATGATTGAATTTAAGCAAAAAGAAAGAGCTGTAAAATTTTTAAAGACATTGTGAAACTCACTGGAGACGCACTCTGAAGACTTCCAAGACAATAATTATGAGCTATTGGACAACTTCTAAAGTGCGAACATGGTGGTTCCAAAGGAATCCACTGATGTGTTTGAGAAGATTGAAAACTTAAAACTTTCTTTCATGAAAGCCAATACAAATGTCTTAAATTTTTGGAAGTACAGGAAATCAAGCGATCCAGAGCTTTATGCCCTAAGTAAAATATGTTTTGCTATTCCCTCAACTCAGGTAAGTTTTCTTGTTTAATTAACAATATTATTTTATCAAAGACAAACACATTTTTTTCAGGTTACTAAAGAGCGGGCGTTTTCATCAATGAAGTTGGTTTTGTCGGATAACCGCAATAGATTACGGGTTGCAGGGTACTTACGTATTCAGTAACTTAATAAATAATTACTGTGTGTTAATCTAAATAATGGAAATAAATTGTAGAGGTTCTTTTACCTATTTTCTTATTAGTTTAATCAATGTTCAAATAAAAAAAAATATTAATTTGAACATAATAGTAATATCAAAAATGACTATAATGAGAGCGGTAGCAAACAAAAAAAAAAATATTTCATCTGCTCTCATCTCGCTCTAGGTTTTGAACTACGGCTACGGCTACGTATGAAATTTCGTTTCATTTTTTGCTATTGCTATTGCTATAGCTTTTGAAAACGTCAAAAACTATAGCAGAGCATAGCATTTATTTTTCGTAGTTTGCCTTTGACTCTGCTCCTGCTCTCGTCAAAAACGGGAGCGGTAGCGAGAGCAAAAAAATACTACGGAGTTTCATAGTAATATCAAACCCTGCTTTTTACCCTTCTCAATCCGATTTCTTAATTCTAAATAAGAGCTTAAAACAATTGAAAAATCTTATTCATTAAATCGTACAAAGAATTAAAGTCGATAGGCTTAACGACACATTTGAAGAGTATTTGATTTCAATTCTTTGAATTTGCAAAAATTTATATTCAAATATTATCAATTATTTATAATTCTTTCTCATCAATGACAAAGTCGATAAGTTGAGTGGTTTTTCACACCTGCAGAACAAAAATTATGTGTGTTTGTGTGTGTGTGTATGTGTTTCTATCATTGAACCGGATTCAGGTGCGACTCAAACTTCAATTAACATTAACATCTTGTTGACTAAATTATTTAACAAAAATTAACAAAAAATAAGAGGAATATCAATTCATAACTATTTATTCACTTATTTACCAAGTAGCCAACACTTTGACCATGTGTACATATGTACATATATATATTTAGATTTAGTTTTAGTTGAAATTGCTGTGCATTCCATTTCCGACTATGGGTTTTGACTGTCACTCCCGATGCTGGTCAATCTTTGATTTTATGATCCATGATGGAAACTATGTGAAGTATTTGTGGCTAGGGATACCGATACCAATTACTGGTAGCTAAGGCACTTTTCCATGTAATCCGGTTTGCGATTTATTTTATCTTTATCTCTTCTTTTTTGTTGTTGGAATTTTTGTGGATTCTTCGTTGCGAGCTCGTGCTGTTGCATATGAATGGTTATACACAGCGTGTAAGCAAATTGCTTACATTCCTACATACATAAATTTAATTAGTGTTCAGTTTATTTGCAACGGCAAACAAGTTTTATTTTTAAAATTTAAAGCGAATGCCTAACATTAAGAGCCAGAATAGCGAATTGGATACTTAAGTTGAATAGCTCAAAAGAGCAATAATTAGTGTATGGCAATGTATGTATAATCAAATCCACGAGATGCAATCAAGAATTATAGTGGCCAAGTTTTAATTATCACATCTATTATATGAGTTTCAATTCGGAATTGATACAAATTTTGTATATGTGTGAGAGACAACTTGAAGCTTTCTAAACGTATTACTCGAAAAGTCTGAAGGTCGCTCTGCAAATGTTATCACGTAGATTGTTAAAAATGTTTGGCCAGCCGAATTGAAATTCGAAAGATTTCGAAACTGGGACTGGGTCGCAATTGGTATACAATCAACGCAGAGGAACCAAAAGGCAACGCGTCGTATATACCGCGCGTTTCATCATGCTTGAGGTGCGTAATGCATAACAATTTCATATCGACGAATATGCATGTACATATACTATATATGTATGTAGTATGTAGATAGGCGGATAGGTTATACTGATCGATTGATAGTGGCACGTATACGGAACCGTTAAGATTGTCCACATGATGTGGCGTGAGTGCATCAAATTCAAAGCAGGTGAAGTGAAATTTTGTCTCTTCCGACTTTTGCATCATGAGAACCATTTTAAGGCACAACATACCTAGACCACTCCACTCCACTACCCCCCACTCACTCCATGCGGCCCGCTCTATTCCCTCTATTCCCTCGTACCATTGCATCGCACTGAACCTCAAACAACTTTTATTTTCACATATATCTGTTAGATACCACGTACAAGTTCGGCCAAAGCGTATAAATACGTGTACGTGTGTTGCCATGAGTTTTTGATATTTTAAGCAAATATTTAAAACAAATTACCAAAGCACAAAAGAAGCACGCAAAACTAACCAACCAAAAGCCAGCACTTACAGTGGTTAGAATATCCTAACAAAAAGTGAACATTTACATATGTTTATACCACGGCAAAGTGTAAGACAACAATCGCCATTAATACACTCTTTTGTCTAGTTGATGAAGCAGACAGCAGAAAAAATATTTTTATCAAATAAGTTGAAATTGTCAGTTCTTAAGTCCATTAAAAATCGAAATATTCCTTTGACGCTTTATAATTTCTAGGTACCAAAAACCGTTTTCAAATATCTTTGCAAGGCCTCAGCAATTGAAATAGATTTAATCATGGAATACCTAAAATGCCTAAAAACTATATTTCATTTGTTTTTTCTTAAAAAACTGAATTCGATATGTCTTTATACTGCGTCAGTTAGTTGTAGGTTTTAAATATTTTACTAATTTTGGTTTAAAATTTAGTTTTAAGTTACAAAAAGCTGGGAACTACTTGTCATGAATTGAATCATAACTCTCTTTAAGATGATTATATTCGATTGCTCCTTTTTCTTCTACTTTTACCGTTTCAATCATCTTTAAAGTTTAAAAATCATTAGGTTGAATGACCAGAATCAAGCTAAAATATTATATAAATATTATATATTTATTAAGCTTTATGCTAATTTTATTATTACCTACTAGGTCTTCACTAGAAAAAAGAAAAATGTAAATACTCTATTAGTTTTCATCCATTTTTATAATCTAAATCACAAACTTTAATTGAAGACCTCTCAATATATTGCTTACAAATTATTTACATTTTCATGCCACTGTGGCATCGTTTTGATATATTTACGAGCTAGAAGTTGGTAGCGACTTGTTGGCTTTTAGTTAGTAAGTATCTCTGCTGCTGCCGCCAATCTACGTAGACATAGATACACACACACACACACACACACACATAGACATGGGCACATGTATTTGGTCACTGTGGCTAAACACGCTTAGCTTTGGTTTAGAAATTTCAAAAAAGAGATACAATATTTTGTGCTGTTTTTTTTTTTTTTTGCTTTTTATTTTGTTATAGCTGGGATTGTTGTTGTTTTTGTTGTTGGTGGTGTTTGGCTAGGCAGCCAATGGTTTAAGCGGTGCGTGCGGCACAGCGGAGGTGCGGCCCCAAAAGTCGACAGCATTGGCGAGCAACTGGCTATATAGTATGTACAATGTACATACGTATGAATTGTGCAAACAAGCAGCCGAACAACAAAAACTACAACAACAAAAAAAAAACATTCCCCAAAAAGCAACCGAAATGGTAGTGGACAAAAATGAAACCCAAAACTATCTAGTAATGGTAACTAGCTATGGAACTGCGTATGGGTTTTTCCTACTTTTTTTTGGGAACCACTCACAGGACTGCAAGGGGATTGAGCGTGGCTTGGCCAGTTTGTCATCGTCAGCCGTCAGAGTCATAGTCACAGTAATAGTCAGCGGCTGCTGGCTGTTCCAACGACGCGCCTGTCAGTCCGTGTCCCTGTCCCGTCTCTCTCCCGCTTGACAGTTTGGCTGGCAAAAATTATGTCAAACCAGTTTAAGTTGCTCGCCATTTGATTGAAACTAAAAGAGAAAAACAACAACAACCAAAATGAAATTGGCTGCAAATTGTTTTCATCAGCGAAACCATGGTGCAATCCAAAGTGGTGGGGATTGCTTTAAGTATGTAGACACACTCACTCATTAAATGCAATGAAAAACAAAAATTGCATTCACTTCTTGCCTTTTAAACCACCATTGAAAGGCTTTTTATCCTGTTCAATTATGTGTAGAACTTTGTGGACTGGGCAAAAACTTGTTCTGTTTAAATATTAAAGAGACGCGATATTTCCATTATTTGCCATATTTTTCCATCAAAGAAGATTCGATGTCGTTGTATGCCTTTCACTTCAAAAGCTCACAAAAAAAAAAAAGAAAAAAAACCAAACTGCATAAATGCTTCCTGAAACGAATTTAATTGTACCTGAGAGTGTGTGTTACATGTAACTGCAACTCTCACTGAGTGTGTGTGTGTGTGTGTGTGAGTGTATCTGTAACTGTATCTGTAACAGCATCTCTGCCTGGTTGTCTATCCATCTCACTGGCTGCATCTGTTGGTTGCCAACGTTGCGGCTTTCTGGTTTAATTGGCTGCGGGGAATATTCCATGTGATTACTTAATGAGCCCCCTCCAACTTTGCAGCCCCTTCTCCAATCAGCAGCCAACTTATGCATGGGATACACAAAAAGTTAAAAGGTTAAAAACAACAATCCGCAACAGCAAAAACACCAGAACAATTGTGGCAATCGCACACTCATTCCACACACACACACACACACACACACATACGCACAATCATAACGAGGGCGTTTGCACGTAGTTTATTATTCAATTATGCATTCATTAAGGTACATAATTAATAATTTAATTAAAGAGGTAGCAAAACTATGTAGTACATCAATTTGTGGCAATGTTAATGTTATTACTCATTTGTCACCAACCAATGGCCTTTTGTTTTTGGAAAAATTTTCCATTACATTTCCTTATTCCATAGTTGTCGTTCAATTGTTTTTGGGCAGTGACCGTTCGACTCAATCGATTCCACTTGATTGCTCTTGGATCTAATTACAACTTAGGTTGATGCGTTTCAAAACTTGTTTCCTAAAAACACATTTCTTGTTTTTGCATCTTATTTATGTTTATGGATCAGTGAATGATCAGTAAATAAAAACCAAGGGATTAATATCAATAACGAAATTAGATAAAATTCGAAAACAAAACTAGAAAATTAACTGCGATTGTATGTCGGAATATCTATCATGTGAGCAAAATATGATACTAAAGTTAATATAAATTGAATTTGAACAGTTGGCCAATGCCGAGTTTATATAGCTAAGACTGTCTAAGGGTAAACAATTCCCTTACTTAAAAAAAAATTCTCCAAACAGACACTTAAACAAGAAACGCCCGCAATTAGACACCCCTAACTTGTTCCTTTAAGTAATGTAAATAAACAAGACATAGAGCAAGGGGCATGGGAATGCATTAAATATTATAGATTTTTGTCACAAAAAAAAAAGACCTTTACTCTCGTTAATAGACTTGAATGTCTAACCATAAAACTGTCTAACTAGTTACCTAAACTAACACAAGCCATTTAAGTCAAGAATTATCTAAAAGATAATGTGGTCGTGAAATTTTATTATCTATTTTCAAGTCAAGCCCGTGAAAGGTAAATTTTGAACGAACTTCTTAGCTTCCGCATGAGTTTAACTAACTGAAAGACATATTTATATACCTATAGAAATTTACTTTATGTACATTTATTAAAACATTTAGTAAAATAACATCCCAAGTATGACCACTTAGTTCCGCAATAGACCAAGTTAATAATTTAAGCAAACAATATAACAAGTAACCTTCCTGGTTTCTATTTTTGTGCCTTCTTTAACTTGGGCTTTTAATGTGTGTCTTTAGCATTACATTACCTTTTTTTTGTTTTGAACCATTTTTATAGTTTTATAGCCGACTGGAAGTAAAGTGTCAGTGCAGACTTTATGTGCTCAGTCGAGGTCTTAATCCGATGAGTATTATCAGCTTAAGTCTCTTGGTAATGACCTAGTTGCTTATGCTATCTTTGTGGCCGTTACCGACCTAGGCCAAAAATGCATAATTAAAAAGCTGTTAACCAGGATATATGTAAGTAAGTACATAGAGGCTAGTTATAGTTGATGGTCTTTGTCGGGTATTTAATAGCCAAAACGAAACACGACCTCAAAGACGTTTAAAACATTGATGCAAAGAGTACACGTTCCATTTAAGATAATGATTAATACAAATGGTTTCAAATGCATTTAAGCAACACTCCTTGCTCGAATAGCAGCTGTTTCTTCTTTATACCATTTTGGACTTGAGGGGGCAGATTCTTCGTTTTGCATTGAGCTGCAAGAATGCCGCCTTTGCATCCAAGCTCAAGCTCAGGTAGCACAGTCAAGGTATTCAGGTGCATTTATTGCAATTAAACACTTGTTGCCAGTATCTTTGTTTGTGCTAGTAGCCACAACTAACAAGCACCAGAGAGATTAAGTATTATGGTCGACGCTTGTCGGTTGTTCGTTCAATTTCATGAGATTGAGATTCGGTTTTAGAATGCGGCACCACTACAACTACCAATACATGCCACAACAGAGACCCCAAATAAAACACCACCACGCGCTGACCTTGTCAATGGCTCTGTGGCTGCTGCTGCTGCTGTTGCTCTCCTCGAGTGGTTTTCCTTGTGTTTGATTTTTCAATTTTTGCAGCAACACAAAAGGCGGCCACCACGAACACGAAATACAATCACAATCACACACACATACATACAAACAAAGAGTCTCACGTAGATATATGTTATTAAAGTGCCAAATGGTTTGCTTGCTTCGCTTTGGTAATCCAAAATCTAAACCTAGAACACAATATTCGCACATTTATCGATTACAAATCAATTTCATAGTATTCCACAACTCACGTAACTTTTTCTGCTATTCTCTGCTTCAGCTCCAGGTTGAGCTGGATGCTAGACTAAGGCAAAGCCCCCACCCCACCCATAGCTCTGGCGATTAATGCCACTTGCATACAAATTGGCGCATTTGGGATTGCTTTACCTGAGAAGGTATCCATGAGATACATTTACACACTTACACTAGCAGATGCAGGCAGCATCGTTAGCGAGTTTTCTCTTTCTCTCTCTCTCTCTCTGTGTGTGTGTGTGTGTGCCATTTGGCTTGAAAATTGCATAAACAACAGCAACAACAACAACAATGAAAAAACTGAAATGAAAAGCATCTAAAGGCTAAGTGCAAAATATAAATTACACCACCGATAAATGTATGCAAATTTAATTTTTGATTTTCGCATGCAAATGTTGCAGCTAGCAAACTGCATAGATCGTTATAGTCAACATCTTCATAGTCGACAATCCCATCTTTGCTTCCCCTGTCGGGGACTTCCGGACAAATCCTAATCAGTATGACTGGCCGAATGCCATTTGTCTGTATGTCTGTCTATCTGTATGCCAGTCTTTGTCTCTCTCGACGGGTGGTGACAACATAAGCAGAGTTTTTCGCGGGATTTGTCAAATATTTGTGCTACGCTGCGCTCATTCATAAAAACCAAAAGCCCAACAGAGACCCACGAAAATCCATTCAATGTCCCATGCCTGGTACCCAATCCGACATCCTTGTTATTCTTAGCTCCATCTCTCTCTCTCGTTCAGTGTATGCACTTCACGCTTCTTGCAAAAGAAGCCAACTTTTCTTTTATATATCTATTTTTTGTTTTTTTCTCCTTTACACGAACACGAACTAAAGTTAAAGAAAGTTTAATGCTATTTGACTTTGATTCAATATTTGCATTGCGCCTTGGCACATCATCGATTATTTTTTATTTAACATTTCGCTTTATAGATTGCATTTTACCTGGCGTCAGGGCGAAATAATTGTTTTAAATTGAATTCAAGTGACAGTTAAAAACGTTGCAAGCAGTTGTCTATGCAACACGGCGTATACGCAACAACATGTTAGCCAATAAACTGCTTACTCAAAATGCTACCACAATTTAGTTAAATGTTTAATTAAATCTAGCAATTGTTTTAAACAAAGTTTTGCACATATTTTTAAATAGAAAACCAAATTTATAACATTTAAAATTTATATACTTTTTGGCATTTGGTTTTAAAAACTTTTTCTTTAAATTAAACGCAATTTGCACAATGCAATAAATTTCTGTTATTTTTTTATTCAGTTTTCTGAAAGCCACTTTGGCAGTTTAAACATACATTCATCATTTGAAACATATTCCATATTAATCCAATATAATGCCCGACTTACCTCACGCCCACAGATATGATGCAAATTGGATTTTGGCGTAGCCAGAAACAGAGGAAAATATCTGTTATGTTGCCAAATTATACGTTTTCTACTGGTTTTTGTTTTTTGTTTATCTCTTGTAAATCCGCGACTCTAATCTCTGTCTCTGACTGTGTCCCGATCTAGTCTGGGTAATATCAAATTATAAGTGTGAATGTGTGTGGATTTTTTGTGTTTTCTTTTGGGCAATGCACTTTCGAAACTTTATCACTGGTGGACACGCAGCCACGCAGTGTTGCATAAACTGAAAATATCCCAAAATGCTGTTTAGATTTTCAGGAAAAACCACTCTAAGCTCGAGCGCGACGAACTGATTCAACCGAGCAGACAAACAAATAAATATACCGACCGACCACTATCCGATCGTTCGTTATTCACAAAATACACAAGTGAAATGTTACGCGTTTCAGAACCGCGCTGCCAGGCAGACGAAAACAGACTCAAACCGATAGCGGATTGCAAAAACGACAACACCTGACAGCGGCAGCGGCGGCGGCGCTTTTTACCTGACGTCCGCTGCCCGTTGACGCTGACGTCGATACCAAAAAAAAAAAAAAAAACCAAAAGCCATTGACTGCAGCTAGCCAGATACAGGCACAGGCAACGCGATCGTATTGTAGGCGGCTACAGCAACAATAAAAGCCTCGCTTCGGGGTAGTAAAGCTCACAAGTCGATCTGGCCGAAAAAGTTGCTTTTGTAATTTAACAAAATGTTGTTTACAATCTACTTTAGTGTTGGTAATTAGTTTAGTTTGCTTTTTAATGTGTGTATAGAGATTCACAATAAAGTTTCCTCTATATGTAGAGGGATAAGTCTGGAAAAAAACCCCAGCAATGAGTCATCTATCCCTATGGGTTTATATGTATATATCCGTCAGGCTATATTCTGGCCATGTAATTGGTATGCCTTGACCGTGCGCCCGGAGACGTCGTTTGGTTAAGTGTACGCTCATAAATTTTGCATTTGCTGTGATTTTTCCTTTCCATATACCCTTAACCAATGGGATATATACAATTAGCTGAGCAGCTTACAACTAACTCAACTAACTTGTCTAATTAAACCAGAATACATTACAAAGGGCTATAATTTTTTTAAATTAATGTTTTTATAATCAGATCTTATAGGGTTTGAATTTACATTCAGTCCCTTTTAAAACTAACTGGTCTAATTAAGTTGCAATTTATTATTAAGGTTTAGAGTGTCGCTAAAATAAATAATAATTAAGAGTCTTATGCATAGGCAACCAGTTTTAATTGGACCATGACATTTATTGTTGGACAATCAAGTTATTTATTTTAATTATGGGCTATGACTTTCTTTTCTTTATAGTAATCACTCAGAAAATTGTATAAACTCTATATAATTACAAGAAACATGAAGGAAATAAGAATTTGTAATTTTCCTCAGACTATTTTATATTGCCAGATATGCAAATTAGGGGGATTAGCTAATGTTTCAATTAACTTTAAACTAAATTTCAAGTTGATTGAAATCAATTTTGGTAAAATCTTTTTTGGTTTTTTGATTTTGAATTTGTTGAGCTTAAACTTTTCAATTATTTATAATGGTTTAATCTTCCGATTTTGAATATATTATTCTTGCCAGTAATTAATCTTGTTAAAGTATTTTCTATCAAACTGTTAATTGTTTTTATAATTAACCAATACTAACTTAAAACTATTACCTATTGCATTTAATGAGTTTTAGTTTCAGCCTTTAATTATTTAGTATTTCGCAAAGAAACTACATAATGTATTTATTTTACCCATTATTATTTTGTTAATACTGAATACATAAAATCAGTGGAAAAACTCAGTTTATTATCAATTATTAATGTTAAATAAAGGGTAGTAAAATTTAGACTCCACACAAAATGTATCTAGTTCTGGTCTTTGGTTTTATTTGAGATTTTGCTAGACGACTTTAATACTTGTGTATATCTGACTATAAAAGCAAATACAATAAGTACATACCATATACAATATACTACACAAGTGCGGCAATCGCAACTCTGCAATCAATCACGTAATTTCCCAGCATGTTTGTCGCTGTTTCCATCTGTATCTTGCCATTGTATCTTCTCACACAGAACAAAGGCAAAGGCAATCCATCCAGCCAGCCAGTCAGCCAACCAGCCATCCATCTATTAAGGCAAAATACCTCTGAAATAAATGCTTCAAAGCAAACGACACAAAACAAAAGGCCCATTAATTAAAATTTTGTGAATACATCATTGCATATTAATTGTGCAATCAGCTAAATGTACTTATATAGTATATTCGATATGTATTTATTCTGTATATTTGTACATTTTGTCGGCTAATCGTTGAGGGGGAAGGAAGTTCTGTCTCTCAATATCGAAATATAACCCGTAAATCTTAAGCCCAATTGATATTAGCTTTGGATGCAACCAATTGCCCATTCCTAGCCACGATATTGATGATCAACACATGGAGCAACAAGTTGCCTAGTCATTGAAGTATCAAAATAATACATTGAACGCTATGGATAGACAAACAAATAAAAATAACTGAAATAATCGTAACTACGAAAAAAAATTCAATACAGAGAAGATAATTGCCATTGCGGATTCCGTTTCAGACATACACGCATATAATATGTATGCAAAATTCTGCTCGTCACTGCATAATTATCACCGCTTCTTGACTATGGAGGAGGAGGGCAATTTGCTGCTACCGTTGCCATGATTTAGTATTGACTCTTGTGTCAAGCTCCTTGATTTATTTGATGACTCAACGCATCAGCAGAACGGCTTAAGCCTCATGGCTTACGACTTTGCCTCCACCCACTAATATAAATATCAGTCATGGCTAGAACGCAAAAGTTCCCTGTGCGGGGGAAAAGAAAGAAATAAACCAAATAAAAAGCCAACAAACAGAAAATGTGCACACACATCCTCACGTTGAGACGCAATTGAAATTCAGAGCGGATTCAATAGTGGTTGGACACGGCTACAAATCGTGCAAATAACTCTCTAGACTGACGATTGCATCTATATCTAAGTATAAACGTATATAGGTACATATATGTATGTGTCTGTCTAAATCTACTTTGGCAGAGGTTAGGGGGGCAACTGACTTAAAAAGTCTAAAACGCGATTTTACTAAATGTATTCGAGTGGCTTATTGATTCGATTTGTCTATGTGTGTTGATATGGCTAAAAAGGTATTCATTAAACAAATGCATTTCAAGTGGCAACTGAAATGCAAATCAATTACCCTGACAATGAGTCAGGGTAAAAATTCCAAAACTATTTTTATTTTTTTTTTATTATTTTTGATTTGACTTGAAATCAAAAATGTTGACAGAACACATCATCATACGCATCAATATCTAAAGCTATTTACTTGACTTCCGACTTTTAATGTTAATTAGCTACCTAATTGAGTATTTACATTTGACATTGTAATTACAAAGCTGGCAAAATTTGTCTTATGTAATAATATACCAATCTTCCCAATAGTAGATATACATTGTCATATACATATATATTTGGAGTACTTAATAATTTGCTACTCTTAAAATGCGAAATAAAAAATAAATAGACATAAACTATTTGAAATACTGTTAATTATATATGTATACCATCTGGTCAAGCAAAGCATACCTAATGAACGAATGTTATAAAAATAGTTTGTGTAATTATCGAGAACCTTTAGTTACAATAAACATTTAGTTATTAGTCACTGAGTTTAAAAATCGTTAAGAGTAACGCTTGGTTTTATGATAAGGGTGCAAATTTCAATAAAATTTTATTTAAATGAGAAAACGAAAATCTAAATTTTAACACAGAATTTTCGGCCGAGACATATCTACATAAGTTTATAAATTATGCATTCTTTTCAGATGCATTTGTAATTAACAGCAATCATGTTTGCGGCAAATTACCTTTAATTAAAACTAATTTCACTACTGCTTACAGACACATGGCCTGATTTTGTGACACTTTCTACATAGCAATTTAAAGTAAAACAATGTTCAATATTCTCCAGAAATGTATTAGAAGAAAAGTTAAATGGATATTGACTACGAGGAATCAGCAGGTAAAATAGGCTTAAGTTAAGAAAGCCATTAATTGTTAAGCATATGAGCTCTATGCCTATTATTGTTGTGTTGTGTTATCAATACAATTCGAATAACTCATTCGAAAGTAACGTATAAAATTATTTAAATTGTTCTTTTTTGTTTCGTCTGGCAACTTCATTAAATGCACTAAAGGTTCTGTTAGGCGCCATCGACATAATGTTATCAAATTTCGGCGCAAATTTTAAAGTAAGGTACAAATAATTTGGAAATATACAGATTTTCTATGACTAATAATATAGTCTAATGTATTTTTAATGATTGAATTTTAAGCTAATTGCTTTATTTATTTTTGACTTTTGGGTAATTGAATTTGAATGCAGTTGAACTTCTCTCGCCATGCGACAAATATTGTTATTTTTGTCGTTGCTCGTCGTCATAATGGAAAACACTGTAAGGATTCTTTGTTTATACATGGCAAAGCAAAAACTTGTATACATCCAGGCTGATTGTATTATTTGTAGGATTCCATTACCATGAAAATGACAAATGCTGTATGTGAGAGTCACAATGAAACATGGGTTAACTTTAGTCAATGCCGTTTGCGGGCAGTAAGCCGGAACAAGACAACTTTGAACATCAAACTTAATGTTACTTATCCAGTTCATTTTATTGATATAAGATTGCAAATCCAAAGGAAAGGAAATGGATACAAACCCTGGCTTTTTGATATAAAACTAGATGCTTGTAAGTTTATGGAGAAGAAGACATCAAATGCAGCGGTTCGAATGATTTGGCTACTATTCAAAGATTTCTCAACAGTCAATCACACTTGCCCCTATGTTGTAAGTATTAACTAAAAACGCCTATTAAGAATTGTAGATTAATTTATATTTTAGGGAATCCAGGAATTGAAAGATTTTTATCCCAAGCCGGAGAAATTGCTTAATCCTTTTCCAACTGGCGACTATTTATTTATTTTGAGCTTTGACTTTATCAAGAAACGAACATTTACGGTTAAGGTATATTTTTCATTCGTAGAAGATTTTTAATTTCTAACAGCTATATTTGTGGTGTATACTTTTCAAACGGTCTGGCAGCACTATGAAATAATGTTAAGGTACCAGGGCTAACGCATCTGACTTTATTAACGAGCGCGCAGATTTGAAAATTGGAATTAGTCTCGTTTTCTCTTGGGTCAAATTAAACTTTCTGTTCATCATATCCAGTTCAGTATTTGCAGTTAGAGCAATTTAACAATATCCGCTTACAAATTTACAACCAATTATTCCTTATTAAACTAAACTGTAATCAAGTTTTTGTAAATTTTAGTTTATTTCGTTCATTTAAATTACATGTCGATACGATAGTGATAATAAAAAACATAATACATCATAATCATAATAATAATCATCTTTCCTTCATTAGTTTGCTTAAGTATTAAATAATTGTTTAAGAGATTTAATTTGCATTGCGGTGCTTAAATTGTATCGAACAATAATTCATTTCCAAAATCGATTGATAGACTCAACAGTTAAATTTTAATTTAGTTTAAGTATAGACGAGCAAAACAAAACGATAAATTATAGTATGAAAATGGCGCAAACATAATTTTCATCTTTTCCATTTCATTTTATGTACAAAAATAACAAAAAAATAGAGACTCTTACCTTAAAAAAAGTTAAAACAAAAAGAATTATGCAAAAAAGAAAAATTAGAGACATACACGACGCGAAATTTGACCCTGGAACATATGGTTTACACAATAATGAAGCGCCCATATATGTATATATACTACATATAGATGATATATATGCACCGGCTACATCTAGACATCGATCTGGAATGGGGAGCCGGGTACATGCTCTTCGCCCCATTTGATAAGGAGCACGTATTGGCCGCGATCGCGTACCACATAATGGACATTGTAGTTGTTGTGACCAGCATGCTTGACATGGAGCTCCTCGCAGGGTCCCTTTGGTCCGTACATGCCAACGTACAGGATGTTGTTGCCTTAAAATTTGAATAGAAATACGATTAATATAAAGTAGTAGGATTAACAAGGAGAAGAAGGGGGGAAGTGGAGGGCTAACACTCACCTGCATCGGTGGCACAGATGGTAAACTGGTTTTGCTTGCCAATGTAGGCCTTCTTCAGACCCATACCCTTGGACTCCACCTTGCTGGAATCCGATTTGAAAGTTGGCAGATGCACTCCGGTACTTTTGCCTCCCTTGGCGATCTTCCGTACAGTCTCCACAATCACTGTGGATGTTTCCTGGGCACCCTCATCAGCCAGCTTTTCTCCGGTGGCTTGCACCTTGAATGGTGATCCCACAATGTGCATGTTGTTGTACTTAACCGTAATGTAGTGCTCTCCAGGCAACAGGGGAGTGTAGCGCACCTTGTAGCCCTCCTCGACCTCAGTGCAATCCATGGCCACCTTGGATGGGCCATCGATGGAGACGGCGAGTGTGCCGACACCAGCATTGCAGGTATTGATGATAAAATCGTGCTTGTGGCCCGTCTTAACATCATCGAGCCCATTGCCTGTGGCATGCACAGCGGCTGGGTCGGCCACATCCTTGCCGACCTTGATTCTGAATGGCGAGTCGGGAATATGGACGCCGTTGAACTTGACATGAATGGCATGAATGCCGTTCTCACGTGGATAGAAACGAACCGAGGTCATCTCACTGTCGATGTTCTGAATGAAGCAATCGTCATCGGTACCCGAGGGTGCAACGATTTTGGCATCTAAATCGCCCTTAGCTCCATTCTTGCGCACCATGAACTGATACGGAGCATCGGCCTGGATGTTGCCCTGGGGGAACTGCTGTACCTCCAGTTTATGAGCATCACCGGCATCCGGGGAGACGTAGACCTTGAATGGCGAGTCGGGTATGTGACGGTCATTGAATTTTAGGCCCACACGGTACTCTCCTGGTTCGGAGACCTTGTAGGACACATCGCAGCTGCCGTCCTTGCGATCCTTGAACTCAATATCAGCCTTGCTGGGGCCTTCCACGGAAATGGCCAATGAACCGCCGCCAGCCTCGCGTGTCCACACATTGAACTCTGCTGCCTCACCGACAACGCCACGCTCCAGACCAGAGCCGCCAGCCTTCACCAAATGGCTGCCAGAATCACGCAGTGGACCCACGGTGAACTGGAAGGGTGAGCCGGGAATATGCATCTCAGAGTAACGCACGGAAACAGTGTGCACGCCCAGTTCTTTGGGCACAAAGTGCACAGAGTAGAGGCCATCCTCGACTTCCTGAATCTCAGCGTCTTCAGTCACATTGCTTGGGGACGTCACACAGGCGGCCAAATCGAAGGATGTGATGCCTGGCATCTTGAATGTCAACTTGCACTGGCTGCCAATCTCCGTAATGGGCACGGCATCGCGCTCACGCTGAATCTTCTCGCGCTTGCGATTGCTTCCCTCGCCGGCTACTTTCACGGTGAAGGGCGATCCTTCGACGTGGTGATCAGCGAACTTCAAATTGACAATGTAGTAGCCCGGTTCGGTGGGCTTGTAGGAGATGTTCAGAGTGCCATCGTCCTTATCGGTACACTGGATTTCCGCCTTGCTGGGACCCTCAATGGAAACGGAGAGACCACCGAATCCGGCATTACGAGTATCCACCGAGAAGATGTTATCGGCATGGGTCTGGCCCTCCTTAAGTCCGGCTCCAGATACCTTAACCTTCTTGGCATCACCCACTTCGCGTTCGCAGACGGTGACCTTGAAGGGGAGTTGTTAATGTGCTTGCCCATACGCTTCACCGACACCAAATGCTCGCCGATCTCACGGGGAGTGAATGAAATGCCAATGTTGCCAGTGGGCATGCGCTTTAGGAAGCATGGCTCTTCCAAACCGCTGGGTGCCTGAATAGAGGCATTAAGAGCACGGAGATCGTCATCCGTAATGTCACCGGGCATTTGCACCTCAGAGCAGGAGCCCACAGAAATCTGATTACGCTTACGACCCTCGCCTGTGATCTTGGCAAAGTATGGGGAGCCCTTAATGTGCCTATCACCGAAACGCACCGAAACCTGATATTCACCAGGTGCCGTTGGCAGATATTGTACCGACACGGTTCCGTCCTTGTTGTCATGGTAGTTGATCTAAATAATAAAGCCACATGTTAAAGCTGAACCACTTGCAGTAGGATTGCTATGAATATGCTTACCTCAGCCTTGCTGGGACCCTCAACGGCCATGGTCAGGCCTCCGGCGCTGGCTCCCTTGGTTGAGATGGTGAAATTGGCAGGTTCACCAGTGACGCCATGCGTCAAACCTGGTCCATAGGCTGTCACATAGCCCGAGGTGATGGAATCCACATGGAATTTGAAGGGTGATCCTACAAGAAAATCCTCAACTTCAGTAATCCGTTTTGATTTTCCCCAAATATTTTCACTTACCCTGGACGGGTTCACCGTTGTATTTAACCACCAACTCGTGAGAGCCTTCCTCGCGTGGATCGTACTTCACCGAGACGGTACCATCACGATTGTCCTGAATAACTGGTTTGTCTATCTTACCGCTTGGCATTTTGACTTCAGCTGTGGGGCGGGACAGATAGATAGTAGTTGGCGTTAAATATAGGTACAGTTTACAATATATTCAACATAACCCCCCCGCCAAAGATATATATATACATTTATAGAGATATATCTATATATATATTCAATCACATGAAATGGGGTGTGTCCATGCTCATTTATTACACTGTCTTATGTCACCCAACCGAGAAAACATTCCTCAAAATCGGAAATCAACACAGTTTCTTTTTGTGTGGGTGAAACATTTCTCAATTATTTTTTAAAAGAAATCATAATTTAATTTTTATGTTCGGTGGTTTTTTTCTGGCTTCTGCATGCCATTTTTTTTTTTTTTTTTAATAACCAATCTATTTTGGTATTTTTGAAAGAAAACTTCAGGCACTGATCATATATTTGTGTCAAAACAAAGTAAATTAATTGGACCATATGTTTTTTCTATCTTTTTTTGCACTCGGAACTGCTAAGAATGTGAAAAAACTACAGAATTATAAAAATTGTCCAATAAATATTCAAAAAAAAAAAGGACTGCAAAATTAAATGATATAGCGGGCCTCTATTGGGGGTATATCAGTATGTATATAGATCGACTTAATTATCACACGAGCAGCAGCAAATTTCATTTCATTTACCTATATAATAGATATTTTTGAAAAATCTGACACGTTATCACACCACACACACACACACGCGGTTATCTTTCTTTCTCAATGTCCTTTTAAAAGAGTCCTTGATTTTGTTTTGATTTGTTTTTCGATTGGAGCCAGTGTCCAAGTTCACTTCTATGCACAACGAATGCTTCCCAGCAACTGAGTGCCTGTTAAACGTTCGTCTGTCCAAAGTAAGAAATTTCCCACAACGCCTACAATTGCTTTTATACTTTCCCACGCCATCAAAAACGAAAAAAGAAAGATCCAAAAAAACAAAAACAAAATGAAGAAAAACAAGAAACTAAAACATCATTCCCGAATGATACTTTGAGGTCAAATATAGGACACCAAGTCTTTTTATGTTATATAGAGAAAAATCAAGAACATATGTATATACATATATAGATGTCTATATGGTTCCCACTATTTACTGATTCCCCCTCAGCTTGTATATAGAGAAAAATGCATGAGTATTTAGCCAATATCTATGGACAGATGCTGGAGTCAAATATATAAGGGGGACAAACTTTAGCACGTGCCCGATATGTTTTTTTATTTATAAATTTTTATGATATTCGGCGAACGTATTTTTAGCTTTAATGCATATAGTAATATATATCTCAACAGAGTTGAATTCTGAGTGAAAGGCGCCCGAAAAACAAACTGCATTTAATTCGACTTTAGAAGGGAAATTTTAAATTTCAGAGGCCCCCACCCACTGCGTTTTTAATGCGCCCCTGACATATATCTAGAAATATATACAGAGATATAAATGTGAATAATAGGTAAATATCCAAGATATTTTTCACTTTGCGTGAAGATTTTTCCAAACAAAAGAGGCATAAATGTGCATAAGTTGTCGCCAGATTTAGATTAAGGGGCGCGTAGACTAGTAAACAATGCTAAAGGTTCTACTCCTTCCCCTTCTATGCCTTTTCTCTAGCTGGTCGAGTGATTCATTTGGAATATATGTATATATAATATAGTATTTGTGCCAAAATTAAACAGTTAATTATAGTCAGACAAGTCACATTAGCATAAATTTCCATTTTATTAAATGAACATTTAGTTTCTCCAAATGTTCACACCATAAAATCGTATGTCAAATAAATCATAAATTTCAAGCAAAATTCTATTTCTGGAACAAACATACATACATACGTACATACATATATTAATATATTAAATAAAATAATAAGCTTTACAGTTTGATCCATCAGAAGGCAAAGAATACTCTGTGTATATATATGTATATAGCTACTTAGAACAACAAAAGTGAAGGAGGTAAACAGAGATAAATCAGAGAAAAGCGTGTAGCATGCCGTCGCGTGCCTCTGACTGTGTCCAAATGTTTCGACAATTTTCAAATATTTTCAAAAAAAGAAATCATCCACTACAAACAAAGACAATGGACAGAGTGCCAAGTTGAACGTTTTGCACAATTTATTGCCAACTTATGGGCTAAACATAAGAACAATTAAGAACAAACATATCATAAAAAGAGATAATAATGACGATGATGATGAAGATGAAGAGTGGCAGGGGAAGGGTTAGAGTCATTTCTAACTGGGGCATGTTGCAACAATCAAATTGCTTTTCTTTCCACACATACCTATTATAATATATAAAATATATTCACATTGAAATCAGCTCAGTAGCCATTTCCTTCAGCTGTTCAATGTTCTCAATTCGAATGAAAAGGAAAACTTTCATAAGAACTTTGCAAATAAATGATAAAATATTGTATTGAGTGCGTGCATTTGATAGAAGCCAGCAACAGCAAAAAAAATAACAACAAAATATGGGGAATTTAAAGAATAAAAAAATTAAAAAAAAAAAGAAACGATGTCTGCCAAAAAAGCGAAAAAAAATATATAACTTTATATCTATTCATGTGGCGGAATGAAACAAAAATTTGATGATTATTTATGTTTAAACATTTGCTGCTGTCCGTCGTCGTTTTGTCCACCACCCTCAATGCTCAATGCTGATCCCTCCCTTTACGCCCTCTACGCTTTCCTTACCCACCCACCGCTTGGCCAAGATTACCTGCCAGCGTTGGCTATTGAAGCATGGCAAATGGCTGCGACGCTGGCATCTTTGGCATCTAATGGACGCTGGCAATACAAATGAAAGATTTAATGACTCTCTGGCTGTTATAGGCAGACCCAACGATGGGATATATGTTTTCGATATATTTGTGAAACTTTGCCATTTGTCCATAGCCAACAAAATAAAACACTGCACAGCATAAAACAAGGATCTCAACAAATTAAAAGATATAACTAATACTATCATATAAAAAGTGGACTATTTTGTTCCTTAACTTTGAAAAGGTTTCTAAATTTATATACACATATAATGAAAAGGACATCTTTGAAAACATTTTTGATGATTTAAAAAACTTAAAAGTCTTTCTACACTCAGAATTGTAAATAAATGTGAAAATAACAATCGAATAATACTTTTAATAAGTGTATAAGAGAACTGCAGCAAAGTTTAAAATCCTTTTGCATTTGTAAAAGGATTGTGTATTTCAACAACTTGTTAGAGAGTGTAAACTATCATCGCACTGCATAGAATTCTAAGTCCATTGAAAAATATTCGCTGCAAAAGCCATACAAATTTTTCGCTTTGTTGCATTTTATGATAATAAATCATAGAGAATAATTCGCAAAACTACAAACACACAGAGGGAGCCCCCCGGCCGCTTTCCCCTTGTCATGCAAACATAGCAAGCAGGAGACACAGATGACAAGACACATTGGAGAGTCTTTTGGGGTAATAATTCAAAAAAAAATTTGTTCATCCGTCTGTGTGGGCCAAGCGCCGCCGTTGTCGTTAGAAGGAAGGAGAAGCATTTCACTTTCCCCTCAACATTTGCTTGCTTCAAGTTGGCAAGTGAATTGAATTGAAAACTTTTGGTGTCATTTTTGTCATTAACACAAATGAAACATTCTTTTGGTTTTAGTCAGGAGACAGGCGAACAGGCAATCTGGACGTCATTACGCTTGGCACAATATCAAGAATTGAAAGCATTTCTTTCATTATCAAACGTTAGTCTTCCTGTGGCCATTTTCCCAGGAGAATAGGTTTCAAAAAGAAAATGATGCTGATCATTAAGAGAGTTTGATATGTGTTTTTACCTTGATGTGTTACAATTGCAAACGATGATCTAAAATTTAATGGCATAAAATCAGAACCATTTAATCCTTGATTCTCCGGTATGATGGTCTCATTGAAGTAGACGTTTGTACGCTCAACGTGATCCCGCTCAGAGACGGTCACTTTATAGAATTGCGGTCGAAAGTAATACGAATGATCCGCCCAGGTGGCTGGTGGTGCTGGTGCTTTCTCTGATAACCAACTGAAGTGCATTTTGGTATTATTGTTCGTTTGATTTTGTTCGTATTAGATATTCGTTTAGGATTTTGGTTGGTTTTTTTGATTGATTGACGCGTTTCGATAGAATTTGTGAAATAAAGACACTTAAAATTTAGAATAATTTAATTGAAACAGCGAACATATTGTGTCAATAATTTCGACAAGATTACAAAGGACACTCAAGGGCAAACAGCAAGGATATGCGCACGTTTAAGATCAAATGTTAGATAGGATTGATTTATTTCTTTTTTTTAACTTAACGCATATCCTTGCTGTTTAGGCTAAGCATCAAGATTACAATTAAGAAGGATAAATATCGATCTAAAAAGAAATTTTCATTTTGTCGTCACACTCACACTCTGAGAATCAAAGTAAGAAACTGTTATATAATATCTAGTAGATTATAATAAATATTTGCTTAATTAAATTAATGTCTTTTGCGTAATTTCCTGCGCTACAAATAAATAACAATAGTCCTCTTTTTTTCTTTTTGATGAACACACAAGCTAAAATCTCATTGATGCACTTGATTGGATTATTATGGGCTTAAATTATATGTCATTTGGCTTTAGTATTTCTCTTTTCTTTTTTTGTTGCTGCTATTAATTTTTCTTTTTTTCGATTCGATTCGATAATTTGCTCTTCTAATTTTTTTGTATTTCTGGTATTTTTCTTTTATTTTTTGCGAACGTTTTTAATTGCTAGCGACGTTTTGTAGGTCTACGCGTTTCCACGTCCCGATTTCAAGTGAACAGAGACAGTTCCAAATCGAAATTAAGGCCAAAATATGAAAAAACCAGCCAGTTCCTCCTTCTACCACAAAGATGCGTCTGCGTCTATCACGATGGCGCAGTGGCTGAGCAGCAGCAGCGCTGTTAGCAGCATTGATCGACCACACACTCACAGACACACGGACAATCGCAATCAAACTCAATCATACACACACAAACACACACACATACAGTGTTGGTGTTTTGCGGATTTTCGAAAAATATGGCCGCCGCTGCTCTGCTCCGCTGCTGCTGCTGCTGCTGCTGCTATGGCGCAAAAGAACCAATGAATAAAATTATAAAAGATGAAATAGATAGAAAATTGGAAATATTTCCTATGGACATTCAACATTCTGTATAAATATATACTATGTCATTTGCGTTTGTGTGTGTGTGTGTGTGTGTCTGACTGTTAACATAATCATTGATCTATAATCATTGGCCATTTGGCTTAACAGAGGTTGCTTTTCTTTTCGAATTTGAATTTCGAACTCGAAATGTATTTGCATTCTTTGGAGCTCAGATCATAGAAATGAAATTTATTACTTATTGCAGCAAAGACGACATAAAATTTATTAATATTTTACCATTAAACTGGCGGGAAATGTTTTAAAAATAAAATCTCTAGATACATACATATATAAATATATATGTACAAATCTGCAGAGACAAATTTAAATAAAGTTTTTCGTTTTTTTTTTTTTGACGTGAAAGCGAAATAAAAAATTGAACTATAAAATTCATATAGATGTTTAATGAACATATTCTGGTATGCCAAAAATGCGTTAATCATTTTCCTATATCCGTGTGAGCATTATGAGAAATTAATAGATTTAACAAGTGTCGTTATAGTATATATATACAATTTTTTCCCATTGCTTATGTAATCGAATTTGTCAATTGGAAATCAATTTTGTCTGCTGTACCTAATAAATGCGACATTACTGTTAGCAATTGGCGAAAATCAATCAAAATGCCCAAAATTCACTATTAATACAAATTGAATATGAATCATAATTTTCACAAATATACAACGAATAGACATAAAACAATTTTCTACATTGAATGTTTGAACTAATTAGGCAGACATTAAACACAATAATTATCTTTTATCTAACAATAAGCGAAGAACTTAAAACTGAGAATACTCAATAAATAAAAGAAAAGACTAAATGAAGTGGATTTTTGCTTTAGGAAAACATAAAATAGTTTGATTAAATGGATTAACCGATAAATAGATTCTAGTTCATTTTAAACTATTTACAAGTATCATCAAATCCAAGACAATCCATAAACTCATCTTATAGAGGAAACACAAGTAATAATGGTAAAACAGACAATTGAAATAATATGTCAACTAATCAAAGGTTAAGATAAGTTTTTTCTATATATAGATACATATGCCAATAAAGAACCTTCATCGAAATGCCAAAAAGGAAAATCAATGTAACCACAAAGAAATCAGAAAGCCACTTGAACATTTAAACAAACGATTCATTTACAATAAACCATCTTCAAACGAAATGAAGCGCACCATAAAAACCGACTGATCCCACAAACTAGACGACATTTAACCAAATAAACCGCCCCTCTTAAAAACAAAAAAGAAAAAGCCGACATATTGGTAAGGCAAATATCCAAAAGAGAGAAAACTGCACCAAACCCCAAATGATACGTGGCGCACTGGGTGATCTTCATGATGAATCGTGGAGGACCACCAGACCTCATGGGCAGACTCAAACGGAACAGACCTCAACATTTATTTTTTTTTCTTATTGCAAAATGTTTGAAAATGTCATGGAAGCGTGAAACATTGAATCGAATATCTCTTGTACTGAATAAAGTGCAAATTTATTTATTGATTTCAAAATTCGAAGAGCACACAAACACACTCAAACACACATACACACACTCGCAGAGCGACAACCATCGAGATCTACTGGGGCGAAAAATCGCATTAATCATGTTGAAGAAATTTCAAAATTGAAATTATAGGCTAGCAAACAGTTTTGCGAGTCGTAAATTCCGTCAACAACCTCCAAAACACATAACCACATAAATTTCGATAATTAACACACGTATTTGAAATTTAAATACCCAATTACTTTTCCCCTCCAAAGAAAAGTAAAAGTGTAAGCGTGCAGGCAATGCACACACAGTCAATGAACGGAAAACAAAAGAAAATTCATTCTGAATTATGTGAAAATGTGACTTCCACAGCAAAACAAATCATCGTGTATGGACCTCACAAGAAATTAACTGAAAATTGCCTCTCTTGCTTAGTCACTGCAGTGCCATTGTCATAATTAAGATGTCGGACTGTCAACGATTAGCCTGTGATAAGCCATCAGTTGTCTATCTGTCTGTCCATCTTGTCGCCAGTCCGTCCGTGCATTGGCCACACATGTCCATGATGTCTCTGCATCCCATCTAACATGAGGCGTATTTTCACAAAATATTTAAATTTAAATATTCTTCAAATTTACGACACCTCTGCATGAAAAGACAAAAAGACTCGCACACACACACACACACACACACACACACACACGCGGAATTCATATGTTTATGTTTATTTTTGTGGCCAAAAAGTTTCTGACAATGGCCACTGTGCTGACATTTTTGTTGCACTAGATTTGCCAGCATAAATTGCGCATAAATGTTGTCTAGATTAAACAAATAAAATTTCTGACATTTGATTTAATTAAATAATACATTTCGCTTACCTGTAACGTTACCGCCTGTGGTGGGGAGTGGCAATTTCTCAAAGGCAACACTACGATATGTGATTTCACTCTTTCCGTTAACAAGTTCGCTCTATAAATATTAATAATATTAAAATTATGAAATGTTATCACAATAAAGAAGTCTTCAAAGGGTTGCTAAATAGTAATTAGAAATGTTTCCTAGACCTAGGAGAAATATTTTACCCCATAATCACTAAGTCAACCTATTGTTCAGTTCTAAATCTTGAAACGATGCATATAAAAGTCATCGTAAAAGAGTTGTTGATCATTTCAATGTCTAAAACAAATTCAAATGAATAACAATCGTAATGAAAATGTCCGCCTGTCAGTCATTTGTTTATATTATGGTTTTTAATACAAGTTTTTGACGACTTACTTTTCTTTGATGAACTTTTACATAAGCATTCTCAAAATGCCTCAAAAATTTGGTTAAGAAACATAAAACTTGTTTATACATAATTAAAAGCAAATTTTTAAAACAAAAGTTTGCCTATAACTACTACTAAGAATGTGTATTGCTAATTTTTTCTAATAAAACTGAGCATTATTAATCAAATTGGCAGTATTCCAATATTCTTAAGAAGTAAACGACACAAAATACCAACTAAATGTCCTATTTTCACAGTTTTTTGTTTCGTCAATATAAGTACAAAACAATATTGAACAAAGGCTAAAAAGTCATAAATTTTTCACTTTCTTCACTTTTTTTCTTAGTGTCACTTTTTGTTAAGGGAAGAATAAAAAAAACCTTAACTTTTAATATATTCAATGAAAGAAATATCTAACATTGGCAATCGAATGCAATTGGTAAGTCTTACCTGAGTTGTTTGCTTAATCACCTTGGTTGAATGCTCTTCGACGTATTCGTATTGTTCGATGCTTTCGACAGCCTGAAAGGTCAATGAAAATAATGAAAATGAAAATTCCTAAATGTGTAAGTACTACAAAAAAAAAAAAAAAAAAATTCAAAGTCTAAATTTTAATAAAGATGAAATTTTGTGCGGGTAATGGCACATGATCATCCAGTCCGTAGACTAACGAGTGAAGTTCTACATCTTTCCGCGTATACTTTGCACTTGTGAAAAACAAAAATAAAAAAAAAAAGAAAACTATATACATATTTAGGTACATATATATGTATATTCCACAATATTGTACAACTGCCGCATCGTCTATTGTGGTGATATGTGTGGCCTTTAATATGGACTCTGCTTATTATTAAAACTTGATGTATTGATTGATATAGGCAGAAAAAAAAGAAAAGAAAAGAAAAACAAGGGAAGAACTAAATTTCGAAGTGTGAAACAAAAAAAATATAATGAACAGCAATCAATACACACACAGATACAGAATATAGTAAATGTAGGTGTAGATGGTACATAAACGGAATTGGAGAGGAAATGGGATTGATTGACGCGGAAAGAATTTCCACAATTGCAGCTGTTACATAAGCACTTTATAATGAATGCCAATTCGTGCCATATCCGTGGCCAAAATCGACCAAAAGAAAGAAAAACAGCCAAAGATACAAATTGCTATAAAATATTTCAGGCTATTAATAAGAAGAGGTACACAAATCGAATCTTTACCACTAGGCCAGGCCAATCAATTGGCCAGCAGAATGAAAAAAAAGAAATATATAGAAATGAAAAATTTGTAGAAATATATAGAAATCGAATCGAATCGAGCGACAGTTGTCGTTTCATATATGTATTAGATCAATGTGGGATGCCATATTGACAGTCGATGTTTATACAACATCATGTACAACATGCATCAGACGTCATAAAATCAAAATCAAATCGAAATCCACCTCTCAATGCACTCAATTCACCGAAATTTCGATCACGATCAAACAACGATACCAGCGACAACGACAACGACAACGACAACGGCAACGACACAGGACAATTTGTGACTAAGTATTGGTCAGTTGTGGACGACGACTAGATCGACTAGCTACTAGAGCGATGACTATTTGTGCTTCATCTAAGCACCAGTTCAAACACACACGGACACCACAAACACACACAGATACAGTACCATACACCATTTTGCGCCATTTTTATAATTTCATTTTCTTATTTTTAATTACTTGCGAATTTTGCGTTCATTTTCATATGCAGTATGTCGTGTATATATATACATACATATTTGATTTTGTTGCAACCTGCAAGAGGCAATAGCAGCAGCAGCAACAACAACAACACTTTCTGAATCAGCGTGGGTTGTTGTCATCAGCGTTTACATGGCCTATACATACATACATACAGATCAAATAGAATCGTCGTATATATATCTACAATGTATGTATTTGATTTTGTTTTTTTTTTTTTTTTGTTTTTATAAGTTTCTAAATCTGTTTGCATATGGATGGGACGGACAGCAATAATGAAATTTCAAAATTCCTTCATATAAATGTTCCTGAGGCGCTAACCGTTGCCCAAGAGTGTGAACTGCAATTTATATTTAGCATATAGAAAATGAATAGATATAACGAAATGTCATCTGAGAAATGAAAAACAATATACAACGTGTTAATTTATGTTCTATTCAATTACAGACGCTACTTTTTCTATAAAAAAGAAATAAACAAAATAATTGGTTTAACTATTCTTAAATGACTCCAACATTAGGTTGAAGATAATCTATTTAACTAATCAATAATAAGTTTTCTATTGTTCTATGGGGCATAGTTTCGTAAAGGTGCTAAAAATAGTTTTCGATATCCTAAAGAAACGAACATTAAAAGAAGAGAAATATGAGAAATGTGCTGGCAATCACGTAGACCAACCGAGCATATAATGAAGTTGTATATGCCAAAAGATGGCAGAAAAACAAAGTTTTCCCTTTAGAAAAAAGACACAAAAATTAATTTCACAGCTAGCTAATTGTGCAAATCTGTTAAACACAAAATTTTTTAAGCAGAAACATACAACACACGACAACTCAATTAATCTTGACTATCCAAGAATCGAACAAACACTTGACATAAAACAAGGGCATAGTTAGATTATTTATGGCATGCAAAATTCTAGATTATTTAGAATTTAAACTTGAGAGACAGCATAATAATTATTAACTACTCTAAATGCAATTAATAAAGTCATTTTCACACAGATTTTGAAGCTACCCCTTGGAATTACATCGACCACGTCCATGTCAACGCAGCTGCAGAAACAAAACGGTTGGATTTTCATTTTGGGCATTGTGCCCGGCGCAGATTTCAAGTTGTTTCAATCAGAATTGAGTGATGTGCATTGTTGTTGCCGCCTTTCGATGTAGAGGACCAACCAGCAGTCTTATGATTTTTGACACTATATTAATGACATTTCATTTCTCATGCTGTCAACATTGTGTGCGGCACGTGAACTTACAATTCTACAAATATATATACCTACACATGTACATATGTATGTATATAAGTGTTACCCCCTTGGCTGTAAGAACAATTTGGTTTTTAGTGCAAAGTATACGGCTTGGCTTTAACTGGTGTTAGGAAAATTGTTGTTAAAATTAGCAATTATTAGACATTTCCATAATAAGGGTTTTGCTTTTCGTAATTGTAAATAATTATATGCTTAAGCATAGTTTTGGGCTAAACCAATACTGTGTATCATTTCAGTTGGTTGCTTTTTAACTACATATATAGTGAATAGGTTTTTTGCTTTCTTTACTATCTGTGTTAAGTGCGTTCGTATCGAATTCGAGTCTAATGCAAACACAAATACACACACACAAACAACTTATAGATCTACAATAATAAATGAAGCATTAAAACAATGCATAAAATTTAAAACAAAGCGCAATTTAAGCATAGCAGAGCATTTTTTGTGTTTTGGTTTTTTGGATTTGAAATAATTACATGCAATTAGATTACAAAATTTTAATTCAATTTCATGATATAGAAAAAGAGAGAATGAGAGAGAGAGTTTTCAATCGTTTTACATCTTAAAAGATGATATTTTTGTTGGGTATTTCAATTTTTATTATTTTTGATATCTATGATTTTGATTGTTTGTATTTTTATCATGTTTTACAATGTTGCACTTAAATTGTATACTTTGTTTTAATCGAAATGATAAATTGTTTGCGTGTTGATTTGTATTTGATTATTATATATGTATTTTGTAGAAACATATATACAAATGTCAAACAATTTGATCAAATACAGAAAAAAAGGGAGAAGAGTTTGAAATGATACGCACAAATAAGAAAAACAAAACGCAATATGACAATGGACTTGATGCTAAGTTCTTAAATATATAAATAAATCTATATATATTTATATATATATATATATATATATGTATATATATAGGTAAATGTTTGTAATATTACTTAATAATTGCTAATTTTCAACAATTCCCATTTAGTGACTAGATTTGTGACTAGAGATTGAATTTCATGTTTTGGCTGTGAGTTTTTGGTTTAAATGTTTTGTTCAGGCTACCTTAATGGAGAAGCTACCATTCGGTATATCCTTGCCACCGAATTTAACATTGATGTCATAGTCGCCAGGATCATTTAGAGCATAAAGTATGTCGAAGAACCCATCCTTCTCAATCACATCAATGCCCACAATTTCGCTGCAAAGTGGAAGAAATTAAATTGTTATGGACTCCCACAATCAATGGCGATGTTGCGGATGATTCTTACCTGCCAGCCTTGTTGGTGATTTTGCAGGTTACTGCACCATCGCCCGCCTCACGTGCATCCACTTTGAGATGGGATTGACTGCCCGACGCTAGAATTTTGGGTGCCTGCTCAACTAGCTTACATTTTTTGGCCTCGCCGGTGGGGAATGCTTCGAGTTTGAAGGGAGAGCCCTCAATCTCCTTGTCACCATATTTAATGCTGCACTGATATGTGCCGCACTCATCGGGCACAAAGGATACCACGTAAGTACCGCTGGCCACTTCTTCGAGGCGTGGCTGCATGGGTTTGCCCTTGGGATTCTTAATGGCCACATTGATGTCAGCCTGACCCGCTTGTTTGGTATCAATTTCAAATTCGGCTGGTAGAGAAGCAGGGGTCTTCTTTTTCTCATTTACACCCTTGACCTTGACCTTAGTGGCCTCGGATTTGGGGAAGACGGTCATCACGAATGGACTGAACCGAAAGGAAATTATTGTGACGACTAAGAACATTGCAAAGTTAAACGAACTTACCTGCATGGCACCTCAACATCGGCAAATTTCACTTGGCAGGTTAGCACTGAACCAGCTTTGGGTGGCACATAGTGCACGGCATAAATGCAATCACCCTTGTCCTCCACACGCAGATTATCCACAGGTATGCCCTCTGAATTGGTCAATTTAACGGCAATGCGGCCAGGACCAGCCTCGCCCACATCCACATTGAAATAGGTAGGCACACTTTCGCGCACCTGTCCATGCTCGATGCCTGGACCATAGACCTTTACCTTGCTGGGATCGACAGTCTCTTCCACCACCACTCGGAAGGGAGAACCGGGGATATGCTTCTCGGCAAAGCGAATGGTTATATCATACTCTCCCGGATCTGTGGCCAAATAGTCAACATCACAGCTGCCATCGCGATTATCCGTGCAGGTCATTTTGGCCTCTGATGGGCCTTCGATGGCCAATGAGAGACCGCCATTACCAGCACCTTTGGTCTCGACGGTGAATTTGTTCTTCTGATTGGTCAGACCCTTCTCGAGACCCGGTCCATAGGCCTTGCAGCGTGCTGGATCACAGCCGCTCTTAACATTCACCACAAATGGCGAGCCAGGAACGGGTATATTGTCATACATAAGCTCAATTGTGTGACGTCCAGCCTCGAATGGAGTATACATAATGCGGAAAATGTCATCAGTAGGTCCTTGGACAATCTTACTAGGCAGCACATGACCCATTGGATCAAAAATGGCACAGGATAATTTTCCCGATTCAATGTTGCTGCCCACCTTGCTCATGTCTACCATAAAATCAGTTGCAGCATTCATGATAACACCTAAGAGGAGGAAACAAAAATAATCAGGATCAAATTTAAGTTTCACGATGTATGTGAAAGGAAAGAACCATCAACGACAATAAATAAGATGCAATTAGTGTATCATTAAATGGGTTTAGTTCATAACAATAAGGACAAGAACATCATAAACGTGAACAACAAAAACAAAAAACGCAAAGAAGGAGTAGAGGCAGGCGCTGCGGCCAATTGGGTGAGTAGCGTAGGCGTTAGATTAGAGGTGGCCGGAACTGCAATTGGAATTTGACTCCTGGTTGTAGCCTCTCACCGTGGGGCTGTATGCCAATGCCGCTGACTCGCGTGTTCTTCAGATTCGGCACCGGCATAATGATGGGCTGGAATGGTGAGCCAATGATGTGGCGCTCATTGAAGGTTATATTGACTGTATAATCGCCAGCTTCGGTGGGCAGATAGGCAACATTACAAGTGCCATCACCATTGTCGCGGCAATTGATGGCCGCTTCGCAGGGCCCTTCAACTGTGACACCCAGGCCACCTTGGCCAGCACCTCTCGTGTCGATCATAAACTCTGCCGGCTGACCCACAATACCGCGCTCTAGTCCAGGCCCAAAGGCATGGACTTTGTTAGAATCACTGCCAGTCAGACATTGCAGGCGGAAGGGACGCGGCGTAATGGGTGTGCCCCCGAAACAAATGCTCAGCAAATACTCTCCCAACTGGGTGGGAGTAAAGTTAACAAGAAAACCCTCCGCTGTTGGTATAATGTGTGCCTTGATCCGATTACCCGAAGGACTTGTGATAGTCACTGCCAAGTCCGCTTTAGGTAGACCATGTGTGATGATACGGAACTGCTGCAAACTGTTTAGGGGCGCGGCTTGTGAATGAAGTGAATGAAATGACTTGGACTTAGACCGTGATAAACTTGGAGTGCTAGAGATGGAGATTCTATTTTACTTCATATTATGCATATCAACTTACTCGGCTCAAGTCCATCGACCTTGATTTTAGAGACATCGACTGTCTGCTCGACAACCACCTTCTGGCCGAGTGGCACACGTTGTCCGCCATATGTCATGGTTGTGGTATACGCTCCTTTGGTGGGTGGAATAACCTCAACCGAATAGGTACTGTCTTCGTTGTCGATGATGCGGCAGGGAACATCAATTTTGGTTTCTTCGTGAATTACCTTCACCTTTAATTCAGCCTCGCCGGCATCACGAGCATCAACATTGAAATGTGTGGGCACATTGGGGCGTACACCAGGTTGCAGCCATGGACCAAATGCTTGGACCTTGGATGCATCAACGGGCACTCCCACATAGATGCGGTGAGGAGAATTTGGTGTTGATACTCCGCCATAGTTGACTGAAACGAATTAAATTATATACATTCCTAGATTGAAGTCATTTCTTGTATAAATATTTATGTAACTAACCTTCCACAGTGTGTGGCACACCGGTGGTTGGCGTGTAGGTGACCTTCTTAGTGCCATCGGGATTGTTTTTCAGCTGCACTGGAATCTTGGTGCCATAGACATCCTGAACAACGACCTCCAATGGAGCATTGCCTGCCTTGCTGGTATCAACATCGAAGCTGGTGGGTTGATTGTTTGTAACTCCATTCTTTTCGAGACCAGGACCACTGGCTTTGACCAACTCTGGGTGAAAATCGGTGCGCGGCAATATCTGAGCAATAAACGGTGACTTGGGTATATCCTCGTTATCGCATAGAATGTGAACAGCATACTCTCCCACTGCAGTTGGATGATACTTGACCAGAGCGGAGCCATCACCGTTATCATGACACTCGATCTCTGCTTGCGAGGGACCAGCCACGGTAAATCCGAGGGCACCTGTCTCACCATTGGTCTCCACCACAAAGGCAGCGGGATATCCAATGACACCACTACTCAATCCTGGACCATACGCCACAATGGATGACTCCTTCTTGGGGCCAACTTTCACCTCGAAGGGTGATTTGGGTACTTCTTGGCCACCATAAGTAACCATGACTACATATCGCCCCTCTTTGGTGGGATAATACTGGCACTGATACGTATGACCATCGATCTTTGATTGCATAACGTTTTGGTTCATGCCACCGGGTCCAATGACACGCACCTCCGGTAAACCCTCGCCGGCTCCCTCTGTGTAAATCTTAAACTCAGCATCATCTCCAACCCGAACACCCGTTGCCTGAAGACCACGGCCAGAGGCGCGCACTTTACGAGCATCTGACAATGGAGCAACCTTCACAGGGAACGGACTGTTTGGTATTGGTGTGCCGGCATAGAACACATTAACCGAATGCAAGCCCTGCAGAGCGGTGACATATTCGCAACGCCAAGTATCATTCTCCAACTGACGCACTTTGGCCGCCACGGAAGTTTTGTGATTGGCAGGATCAATGATTATCACCTCGGGAACACCGCGTCCAGCATCCTTGGTGAGTATGTCAAAGAAGGTGGGTTTCTTGATGGTCACACCAGTTGGGTGAATGCCAGGACCAGTAACCTGAACCTTAGATGCATCTCCGGCATGCCCCTCCACTTTTACGGGGAACGGACTTTTCGGAATATCGCGACCCGAAAATTTAACGGTTACCTTATGCTGACCCTCAGCCTTGGGTATATAGGAGACGGTATACGTGAGATTCTTGTCTTGATTGAAGCGCACATCAGCTTTCTCTTTCTCTCCGTTTGGTCCTTCGATCTCAACATCCACAACACCTACACGAAAGTGTGCAATAACAGAGATTAAATCGGAATGTTTTAACTTTTGTTCCTTATATAGACTTACCTTTGCCAGCGGAGAAGGTTTCGACAGTGAAGTTGGCTGGTGCCCCAACCACAGGTCCAATGGGTTCAATTCCAGGTCCATAAGCACGTACTCTATACATAGAAAAACAAAAGAAATAAATTGATTGAATACAAAAATCATAGAAAACAGCAGTAGCCTAGAAGTATGCAGCAATATATTGCAGCTTAGTCCAAACAACATCTAAGAGTAGGCTATACTTTTTTGATCAATTCAAACAATATTTGCAGTTAGAAATTTACCAAAATAGAAACGTATTTAAAATAAAACAGCAGGCTAGTTAGACTCTCTTAATTATGTACTGCAGCCAAAAAAATAAACGAAACATCCAAACGTAATCAGTAACTTGAAATCAATGCAAAATCTTGTTAGCAGCAAGCAAATCACAAGAGAGCCCTGTTAAACGTTAAAGTATCCATTAGATACGCTGCTTAGCTTAAGGCAAAATACTATATATATAGCAAACTGGTAGAACATTTAAGTCCAAAAACAAGGTTCAAACAAAATGCGAAGCGCGTTAAAACATATATACAACAAAATATACATATAAAAAGTTGTTAAGAACAAAAACAAAGAGTAATAATAAAAATATAAACCAGCCGATAAAACGTAGGCAAAAAAGAAACGGCTGTCAGAAATCAGAAACGAAAAGAAATATTCAAAAGCAACGAGCGAAGAGTCGGGGCATGCCGAACTTACCGCGGCGGAGGAATGCTGAGTTTTGCATTTCAGACAGTTTTAATAAGGAATTTTTGGTTTTTTGTTTTGGGCATAAATTTATGTGTGAGCAGGAGCAGGAAAAAAGGGAGAACAAAAAAAAAAAGAGAGAGAAAACAATTAATATCCAATAAATTAAAGGTGTACAAAAAGAAACCAATAATAATACACAGAGAGAGAGACAGAGAAGACAGAAAGGAGATACAAAAAATTAGAAATGTGAATTTCAATTTGAATATCCATTGAATGGTATTAGACGGAAAAAGGACTAAAGGTAAATACATCCACACAAATTAATAATTTATATTTCAAATGCCACATTTCATGGGACTCACCTATTTGGATTTGTCTTGGGACGCAATGGAGCTCCGGTCTTGAGCTTCGAGTTGGGATATTGCGACAAATAGGTCATCATGGATTGCTCGTCTACATTGGGATTGACCAGTTCCTCGGGCTTTATCAACTGGCGTACATTAAGCCAATCATCAGCCAAACCCATGGCCTCTGAAGCATTTTGCACAGCATCTTTCGGATCCCAGAGCTCCCAGTCGGGACAGAGACCCGGGGCACAGGCATCAACTAAAGCACCCACAGCCTTGCCAGTAGTCCAGTCATTAGTAAAGTTATTTATGGGCATATCGGGTATTCTAGTATGTATCCAGTTGAGTAGACTGTAAGAAAAAAATGCAAAAAAAAAATGAAAGTTTTTGCTGCAGCCCAAAATAAAACGAGAAAAATGAAAAAGGTTCACTTACCGCTGTTTAGGTGTCGGACCCGAGCCATTCAATTGCTTCTCATCCTCACCATCCCACATGGGCATCGATATCGAATAGTGGAGAATAAGTGTCCATATCAGACCCAGTATCAATTTCAGCTTACAGTCCACAATGTCCGACGAATCTGTAAAAGTCGTAAATCGTTTCATGTTACTTGCTTAAATTGTTGTCAAACCAGAATACAATTCAGAAAAGATTCATGGCCAGAAGCTCGAGAGGCTCAAAAGATGAAGATCATACACCGTTACCATCGTCATATAGTTAATGTATCTATTAATTGCCATAACAACTTGCTGCCTGCATCAGCATCTGCATCTGATGGCAATGGCAAATGGCAGGCAACGGCAGTCCAGAGATCTGTCAATGACAACACTTGCCATTAAAAACCAGTTGCAGCGACAAGCTGCCAATTATGTACAAAAATGTCTGTTAACTGTTACAACAACTTCTTGTCTCCTGGTCAAGTTCAGGGCCAAAAGCATCGCTCGCACGCGATTAACTTGCCAACGAACCAACCGGACGACCTTAAACTTGAACACAGTCGAGCAGATAGATAGATTTGGTCAATAAGCGTTTCATCTTTTTGTTATGCTAATCAATTGTGAATCAAATCGCTATCGCTTGCGTAAATTTAATGGTCTTTATTGGTTTTTTTTGCATGTATGAGTTTATTGAACTTTGATTTTGATAAGCATTGACAAAGTGAAAGGCTGTTCTCAACTATGCTAAAGCTTATCATTCGATTATTGTCGCACCTCTCTCAACCATGGCAAGAACAATGAAATTTCAGCAAATTGAAAATACATTTTTTAGGGAAAAGTTTGCACAAACTGTGCAATAGGCGGCTTTTCAGTTGTAATTAAATATTCTGTGTGCTTTTTAGTGACGACAATCTAGTTACGTTTACTACCTAGTTTATGGTAGAGCGGGAAACCCTTACCGTTCCCGCTGACTGCCATTTGTTGATGCTAATCGAGAATATAAATTATAAAGAAACACTCTCCTTAGCTTCGCACGAACTAAATATTTTACTAACTGGTATAGCGTTTCGTCGATTTCTACATCAGATTTTCTGTGAAGAGAGAGAAAAGTTCCTAGTAGAGAACTTTTATGCTGTGCAACGAGGCGTTAAACCATTTGCTGATGCCCCCAACCAACATCACTATGAATCGTTTAACACCCGCAAAACAAAACCAAACAATACAACAAAAAAAAAAAAAAGAGAAAGAAAATATGAAAATGCTTCTTCTATGTACATATGCAAGTTGGCATTGTTTGGTTTTGGAATTGGAAACCGGCTTATTAACTGACAGGCCCCACTTAGGCCACTTTTTATAGCCATATTCAATGCACATTTGCCTCGATTTGGAAAAATTTTTATATGCCATCATGCCAAGAGATGACAAATGAATTAAGTGGGCAATCAGTATGCTCAGCCACTTGACATATTTATTAAAAATACATTCAATACAAAAAGATTTAGCCATCTCTCCATCAATCCACTCCCAGTCAAAAGAAAGCAGCAATTAAAACGGCAAATAGAGAAATGTGTGTGTGTCAGTGTTTGTATGTTTGTAGTTATGTATAAATAAATAGAAATAGCGTTGAAATGATTTGGCTAATTAGGCAAGGCAGGCAGCCAGCATCATGCCAATCTCGACAAACTTGAACTGGGAACAGGTTGTCAACTCCGCCAAAGTTTGTTTTTGGCACAGCAATGCGAACAAGAAGAAAATGTTGTGTAAATTATCTAGAAATATGCTAATAGACGATGCGATGGTTCCAGAGAGAGAGAACAAAAGATAATGCATATTAACCAGGCAGAAAACTCTTCCAAGTTGAGCAGGAAAATAAAAAGGGAGCCCATACATATGCATTAGTTTGAAGAGGGAAAATGAATAACCCAAGATATTTATCAGTGGGAAACCTAAATTTAATTCCATGAGAAAAACAAATTCCTCTAAAATAACATATTAGTCATTTTATAATAATCTAGAAAAGCAAACATTAAGCTTATCAATATTATGTGAATCTCAGGGCAACCAAAAATTGTTTTAAGATAAGATTAGAAGAGTAAGAGTCCAGAACTTTTTGGCAAGATAAAGTTTGTTTAAATTTTTAAAAAGAATTTCTTGCATTTTTACCTTTTAGTTCAAATACATAATTACAATCGAAGGAATTCGAAATATTTCGTTTTGCTTATAAATCAAAAGATCTCCTTTTGATACATATCATAATTGCACAGTTGTTAAACTTTTTAAATGTTAATTTTTATGGTTCAAACTTAAAGAACTCGTTCTTTTATAGTGTGCATATTTATGGTGCATGGCATTTGATTCGAATTGGTGGAATGATGACTTGGCATGATTTATATGCTGCCATTACAACAATCTCTTTGGTCTCTCTCTTTAGCTGACTCCAAGAATTATGATGTTAAGCGTAACACAGATGAAATGTATTTAATTTTCAAATAAACTGAGTCAAAGCGAAAGATGATAATGATTATAATAGCAGAAGAAGGAGAATGAGAATGGTGCAGCGAACGGAAGGAAGATGGAGGGGACAAAATGCTGAGACTGCAGCCAAGATTCTGAGGCGCGTATGTACATGGCCGTCAACTGGCTAGGTCTGGGTCAATTGTTGCCAGACACGTTCTTTGAGCGGCACGCGCATACCAAAAGACCAAGATCACGTCGAAGCTAAAGCCAGAGCCACAGCCAAAGCCGGCAGAGACATACATACATAAGCGATAAAATGCCATGTCTAGGCCAAGAAGAAATTTTTCTAAACGGAAAAACTAGTTTTCCACACGGTTTCTCGACTAAGGGGTGGCGGCGACGGCGGCTGAGGCTAATCATGCATTCTTCTATGGTGCAAAAGCCTCATCTAACTGTTGCGTGGCTAATTAAATTAGAAGCAGAGGGCCACATTTACAGCATCTCATCCAATGGTGCCAACTTGGCCACAAATAGGATTGTTATGGGATTACCTGAGAAAGTTGAGCCTGAAACGTGCTACAGGGTATACGTATTTGTCATAAGCTATTTAGTTCCATTTTTTGGACAGATTTTGATGTGGGAAACGTTTGTTTTGTTGCCTTGTTGCTGCTGCCCCACATTATGGTGTCATTCACTCAAAGTGTGTAATTTTTCACTTGTTTGGGGTTAATTGAGACGGGTCTTTTCTTCTCTCTCTCTCTCTCTCTCTGAACTAACGGTCCATGGCTGCTAATTTGAATAAATGTCTACAATGCCAACTCAAATATAATGCCAAGAGGTAATAGAGCTTAATCTTATCATTTTGACTAGATTTCAATGTTGAATGGTGTTTCTTACCCTCGATCATTTCTATTTTTAATCGTGCGGGATAATATAATCAACAAAACTATACAAAAAAAAAACGTAGTCATAGCCATGACGACTATGACCAATTGATGGCGTCATAGATGACCAACATCGGTAACCATTAAAGACGTGCTGACTGCATTGAAACATGAAAACACGGTTTCTCAGGTATTCATCAAAATGAAGCAAAATTCAACGGAAATTCGCTGATAATGAGAAATGAATATATTTTATTTTATTTATTTTTTATATTTGTATTTAGTCGTCTCAGGTGACTCATCTATTTGAGGGATTGATCAACTCAATAAATACTTCTAGAAACAATTCGCCTCCATTGAGAGTTAATAATTTCTTTTATTTACTAATATTATTAACAAGCCAATGCCTAAACATTAAAAACTGGGTCAAATGACCCATAAAGTAATCCCAATTATATGAATTATGTACATTTGATTGTTCATTTCTTCTTTTATTTTGAATAATATTTATCAATATGGTTTTTTCGAGCTTCGATTGTCGCCCTTGCAGGGTTGCAGTGTTCTGTTGTCGTCATCATCAATAACAATCAATTGACTGTGACAAATTGGTTTTTGTCTATGTAAAACCATTAACGCCGCCACCGAAGTTTTTCTCACTGAAGTCACTGAAGTTTGTCTGACTCTGTGAGACCCTGAAGCAAATGTTTAGGGAGCCTCAACTTAAATTTTGAAGTTTAACGTGGACGCCAAGTAAAACTCAACCAAAAGCCGCCGATGATGATGTCATTGAGTCAACTGAGCGACTTTTATCTGAACACATACATACATAGACATTCATTCAAACAAACATTCCTATAACACATGTTTGAATGTGTGCGTGTTTGTGTATATTATAAGGTTCTGTTCCACTCTGTTTTCGTACTTTTAATTTTGTTACTTTATTTTGCATTTTATTGTGGTTTTTTTTTTATTATTATTTGTTTTTGCAGATCTTTTAGCGCAAACATTTATAGATACGACGCGTCCGGGGACATGGTAATCTACAGAAAGCCGGCTGAGAACGCAAAACGCAAGTTGTAGACAAAAGTTCAGTTTGTCGCTCGAAAAAAAAAAATAACCAACCAATTTCATACGAATTCGCGCTAATTCAATTGACAGCACAAAAGACCCAACAAAAAAAAAACAACAGATCGACACAAAGCAAAGGAAATAACTAAGAAGTAAATTTTTTAACATGGGCGTAGCAATTTATACATAAAACATACGTATGTATGTATGTATCTACATCCATTTTGTGGTACATCAAATTAAGATGATTAAAGATGTTTCGAAATAACAATTAAGTTGTTAATTAATTAATTAGAAATCAATTTTAATGGGGAAAAATACAATGCAAGTTATTTATAGATTGTCAAACGTTATGCAATAAACTGAAACCAGATTTGTGGTTAAATTTTGTAGTTAATCTCAATAGTTGATTATATGTTTATTTGCAACTATTTTTACTCCTATGGCAGGATAACTATGCATGGAATCGGATATAGTCTCTAGAGTTTATAATGTTTACCATATTCAAAAAAACTTTTTATATCTTTGCAAGTTTCTGAAATATTTCATAAATAGTCTGGACAACACAAAAGATATATGTAGGTATGTACATTTGATTTTTGAGTGTTTTTGCGAAAATCTAAACCACAAATCATAAAAATCCCGGATACTGGAACCTGTCACAGTCTTTCGCGGTAGTCAAGACATTTTCCAATAGTTTAACATTTCAAAAAAACAAATTTTATCTGTTATTAGATGCTAAAAACTCCAATTTAAACTGAAAACATAAAAATTAAAATTCTAGGCGGCGTTTTGAACTAAAAGTCGATTATCTTTGTCAAATTTACACTTTTCTATGCAATTCCTAAAATAATGATCCTAGACAATAATCTAAAAATTAAAGTGAGAGAAATTTATAAAAAGTTTTATTAAGAAATCATGTAATCAAAGTGCAGTTCCTAAACTGTATACTCTTCCAAACGGTTGTACAGATTTGCTCTTATGATTTTGGAATTCCCTAAAAGGTTATAATGAAAGCAATTGCCTTAGGGCACAATAAACACTCCAATAAAGCTGCACACATTGTGTAGTGATTGAAAAACTTTATAGTTAGGCAAATATGCAAAACATAAACCAATTAAAGAGCGACAGCATTGGAATGTTGAATGCCACTGGCGCCAGGGCCGCTATGCTCTAATAAGAGTGAACACAAAGTTCTGAACAGGTGAGAATTGAATTGGGAATTGGTGCCAAATGGTTGATGTTTCTACTCTTTCCTTTACCGCCCCACCTGCATTCATATATAAATGAACAGAATCGAACTACGCCCTTGGAATTATAACAGTGGATTATAATACATACAAACATATGTAGGTACACATACATATACATACATACATATGTATACAATACCGTGGAAACTCTACCGGCAAAACAAGTTTCTCATTTCGATCGAAAAAAGTAAGAAAAAAAAAACTATTTTCTCTTTAAATTTGTGAGCTTTCGCTATACATTTTTGATCCAAAACGCATTTATGTACATACAGACATTCGTTTTTGTCAGGCAGGAAGAGGTGCGTTGTTTTTTTTTTTGTCAACAAGTCGTTAAATTAATTAGACATATTCATTGTATTGAATTTTTCGCAAACTAAATTTGCACAATTTGGAAAGAAATGGGTGCGTTTTAAAACTCATAAATAACCCACGAAAATACCTCTAACAAATGTTGCCAAAATTGTATAAAAGTGAGATATGACTTTCTTATCTCGCCAACCGGTCAATGGCTAATGACATTTTGTTAGCCAAACCAAAGCGAAAGTTATTGTATTGATTACTGATAAGCCAAGGCAAAGAACGGCAATTCCATAAACAAAAAAGTTTATTAACAAAGTAATGGCATTTATGTTAACAAACAAATGTACATATGTGGTTCAAGACATATAAAGGTATTTACAATATACATATGTATGTATATAAACATACAGATGTAGGGTATACCTTAAACATTGTTGACAAAGCTGTCGAATTATTGACAAATGAGTTTTTTTCTTGTATATATTTGTATTTGTTTTTATGTATGTTTGTATATAGTAAAGTTCTACTGAACAATCCATCTTTCATTCACTCTCTTATCTGCCTTCTGAGTGATAACAAAAGCCCTACTAAAAAACTAAATCGGGACACCTTATCAATTGCGTCACTTGAAAGAGTCAATCAAGACATTTAAAAATTTACTAGACTAGCTTGAAATAATACACTTTGTCTCAATGATCGCCTGAACTTGAGAACTTGGTCGCTGGCAATGAGTCATAAAAATATTAGTAGTATCACATGTTCATTTAGTTGTAATCAATGCAAATTAGCATGTTATCGGTGCAATAGAACACAGATTCTATTCCATGGCTAAGGCTTGGATCGGGAACGGAAACCGTATAAGGGGTATTTCTCTACTCTATGTATCTAATGAAATAAAAACCTTCAAAAAATTGTCCACGCTTGGCTGATATTTTTTGCTATCAAATTCATTAGCAGAAGTTGGCTTTTTGTTTTTGTTTCGGTTTTGTTAGCAGAGATTCTCTGACATCACAAAAAATTCATGTGATGTCAGGTGCTGCAGGTACGAGTTCCTACTGCAAATTATTGTTGCGATTTTAAATTATGCATAATATATAAATATAAATGAAAGTAAAAATCTCATTGAACAAGAGTCATAGGCATGACATCATTTTTATCATTGAGTACAATTGAAATAAAATTTATTTGCCATCTGTGATCTGGGCTTGCTTGGAATGCAATAGAAGACGACTCCTCTCTCTCTCTCTCTATCCTTGGTGGCGCTTGCCATCATTTAACCAACACAAAAGACAAATTCTGTTAATAGAAATCTATTTGGTATGCAAAATTGATTAGTGCAAATTGTTAAATGATTCACGTAATGTTAAAGATACTGAGTCATAATGCGGTTTAACCGCACGAACAAACTTTTTAAGTTCCCATAGTCATATCTAACTCATAACTTTAACCCATCTTAATCATCATTATCATATTTTCTGGCAGACCCAACCCAAATTGTCAGTTCTTAGAATGTGCAAAAAAAAAGAATGAATGGATTAACTCACCAATATTAACAATTTTGATGCCCTCATCCTGGAGAAATTTCAAGGCCACTGAAACATTTTCCAATTTCTGGCTACGGAATGTTGGTCGTTTATTATGTTTGGGCAAACGTTTCTGCGACAAAACCTCAACAAGGGCAATCAATCTAAGGCCATCGGATAGATCAGTTTCCAAATTATTTATGGAACGATCGATGGTCTTTAGATGCTCGTTGGCCCAACGTGTAAAGGTATTCTGTTGGATTTTCTTCCATTGGGCATCCTCGGCAAGATCACGTTCAGCTTCCATGTCTTCGTCGAAATTCTCGTCGTATTGATCCGGCAACTGCTGTTGATTTTGGAGCTGCTGCTGTGGATAATAATCGTTGGTCTGTGGGGGGTGAAGGGGTTTAAAACAAGTTAGCTCACACAGTGTTGGCAATTGGAAATACTTTCCTAACTACGGCTTGGCCGTAGTTTTGATACCCTCGCCTGGGCTTCTGTTCTACTATTTTAATGTGGTTAAAATTAATTATATACCCTAATTTGAAAGTGTATTTACATATAATGGGCGTGGTAGGATGAAATGCATTTGTGTGTGTGTGCGTGTGTGTGTAGGTTGATACCTCAAAAACCACTTAACAGTTATGCAAAAAGGAAAAAAAAAAACTGTCAGCTTTTCTGCTGCAAGGCGTATCGAAATGGATTTGGAACAAAGTAAGGAAAGGTGTGGTCCATGTCCACTGAAGACGCCAACTTAGTCCAGTTCAAGCACACATTCACACACACAGACAATCCAAATATCAACTTCAGTGGACAGTCCACTCGTCACACACACAAACACACACGCACACACACAAATGTGGCAATCAAGAATTTAAGACGAATTTAAAAACAACCGAAGACTTTGATACTCTTTTTAAAAACTTTCTTACTGACAATGAGATTCTCTTCATATAATGATCCTCTTTGATATTATCCCAATTAAAAAATTCGTATGAGTAAGAAAAAGAATCCAAGTAATAATTCAAAATATGCCAACTAGTTGAAAGGGTTTATTTTGACGCAGACAACTTTGGCGTGCCAGAAAACTGTTTTCTTTTTTTTTCTTCAATGGCTGCGTGTGGTTTTAGTAACAAAACAAACATAAATAGAGTATAAGACGGGACTTCTTTCTTTCTCTTTCCCTCCGCACGTCTCGCAATTCTTTCGTTTCTGTCATTCGGCCAGAAAAAGGGCCACAAAAAGAAATTAAAGTTGTTGGCAAACTAGGCGACAGGTCTGCGTCTGCGTCTGCCGCTGCCTCTGCGTCCGCTTAGGGCTCAGGCTGAGTGCGCAGCGTGTGAAGTTCATTAACATTTTCATTAATTGCGAAATGCCGGCAGCGACAAAACGCAATGTGAAATGCAACAATTAAAAGACACAACGTACACGATGGGGGGCGGGGTAGGAGGACACACCTGTTGATGATAGAAAACGTCGCCGGTGTTTGTTGACGCTTTTGGTTGTTGTGCGTAGAAACTTAAATTGCTGAAATTCTGATCACTGTGGCCGATGTTGTTGTTATTGTTGTAAACACACGCGTTGGCGGAATTTGGCGGACTTTTATTATTATTATTGGGCAGGTTACTGTTGCCCAGTTGGGGGTGGTTATATTGGCCTCTGTGATTGTTATTACTATGGTTAAGATATATGGTCGCTTGCGATGTTTGGCCGTTTGTATAACTATTTTGCACTAAGTCACCCGCGCCGTTAATGTGTTGATTTCTTGCGATCGCGTTATGTTTTGGCGTTATTCCGTCCGCGACGTCGTAGTTGCCCGATCGACCGTTACTTTTCTCTGCCATGATTTCGCCGGCGCACTTTTCAATTCGCTTAGCTTTTTAATTTTTAATAAATTCGCTTCACTTCTTGGATGAACGATCAAGATATTGTTTTTCGGAGTTTCCGACGTAAACTAGTAACAAAAACAAAATAAAAAAATAAACATATTTAAATATAAATACCAGTTTTAAAGTTTTCACAGTGAGAACGTAAAATTTTGTTATGGACCTGCCAGATGAAAAAAAAAGTATTCTCACCCTGGTCCCACGTATATCGATAGGGGCTCACTCCGGCTAGCTATCGGAAAAGAAGGTCGTGAGTTCCTACAACCCATCCCCAATACACGCAACAATAAACATTCAGGTAATTGACGAACAGCTGGACATCAACACCCCTTCGTCTGAAGGAATCCCAACACAGTACGAGGATCACTTCAGACGCCACTTCACTGGACAACACTTATGATACATACACTACACGAATCACAACTAACTAACGAACCCACTAATTATTTATTCTTACCCCCTCACAGGAATGATGTCGTCGCCGCCGCTCCATGTGAACCGGACCTCCTCTTCCGGATTATTGAGGTCGAACGGGCCCTCCCTTTCCTTCGTGGCATGTCGATGAGGTATGCCACCCCCATATATATGTCAGTCGTCACCTGAGACCATCATCATCACCACTCATCTCCTCCTCCTGGAGTCGTCATGCTCCCTTCTTCCCATTTCCCCCCTTAAGAAAACACTCAGCAATTCATTTTTTTGTTGTTCTTTACTCTTAAATATTATTTACACACGAATTTATTAACGATGCTTGCCCTGGTGTATATTTGAGCAGGTGTCTGCCACAGATTACATTACAATTACTTTTACCTCTTTTTTTTTTTTTTTTTAAAATCGCGATGACTTCCCTTCCCGATTCCCACCTACCTATCAGAGCTCTTTTAGGGGGGCAAGATCGAAGAAAAATTATCCCGTTTATTGGTATCCTTTTTCACCTCTTTTTTTTTTTTTTTTTTTCTTCAGCTATCCACTGTCAAAACCACACCAAGGGTCGTGAACAATATTGGACTTAGGAATAATGACCGACAAAAAAAAAAATCGCACGTGGGCAACCAAAAAGGACAAAATAAATATTTAACATAACAAAAAAATAATAAATAAGGACTTAATTATATAGATAAATAAATAAGGGAATAAATAGATAAATAAATAAGGGAATAAATAGATAAATAAATAAGCTAGCGAATTAAATAAATGAATAAATTAACAAAATTTACAAAAAAAAACGGAATAAAAGACTACTATTTGGTTTTAAATTTTTTTTTTTTTTCCCAGCCAGGTGGAGTTCTCCAACAAATTTGGGGTTTTTTTTTTGGAGCGGTCCACACCAAAAATTGACGGGGATGAGAGCTGAAATCTTTCTTTGCTCCCTTCAGCCAAAACTCTGCTGCTCTTATGGCTTTGCTGGGCGATGGGTGTACCAAAAAAACGTCTGGCCTGGAATCTAATTATTTCGGCGTCCCTCTTGTGATTTTATCTTTGGGCCCAATGGGCCAACGGGGCCAAGAATTTAGTTGGGGGACGGGTACAAATAAAATGTTGTTTTTTTTTAACGTGGACAGGCTGCGGGTGCTCCGGCGCAGCTCAATTTAACCGGCCTATTTTGGGTCAATGATCGGAAATTTAAAGAAAAAAGTCCCTAACTACCATGGGAACACAAACACTTACCCAATTTTTACGGCCGGTCTCGCCTCGCTGCGCCTCAGGATTACATAAAATTTTTCACCCAAAAAAAAAAAAAATACAAAAAATTTTCTGTTTGGCTCCTTTGGCCAAACTTGAGCTCCTCGGCTCGATGGAAGGAGTTTTTTTCAAATTTTCTTCAAAGATACATTCACAATCGATTATACTTTCTTGTAAAATTATTTAAACTTCACTTCTTTCTCCTTGTTCTTTTTTTTTTTTTTTTTTTTTTTTTATTTCAACCACCGCACCTCACTGTCCACGTTAAACTGATTTTTTAACCCTTTTAACCTTCTAGAATCAGACGACTCATCGCCTGATCTTACGGTTCCTTTCTTAGACCCGAGCCTGGGTCAACAGCCTTTTGACCGCTGGCCGACTTTCAAATTCAAAAAAAAATCCCTTTATAATTCTAACCTACCCAACACTAGATCCCCCACTATTCCCCGACTTGCCCACTATTTTCGGCCCCTATTACCACTATCGATAGGTCTCTACCGATAACCTCAGGGCTGACCATAACAATTTTTAGTATATTTATTACTTTCAATAACTGAAGCTGAGCGCCGCAAAGTATGCCACATTCCAGAAGTTTTCACCCGTTAAATTTATATTATTCCAAAAACTTGTAAAAACAAATGACGAAACCACTTGAATTATTAAATTTGTGATAAGCGAATCATCCATTGTACACTCATCGCTTTTTAATATTAGAATAATGAGGTGTCAAATAATAATTAATTTTAGAGCTTATATTAATCGATGGATCTCAAGATATTTGGACATACTTGTCCACAAGCCAAACAACAAAAAAGTTCTCCAAAAGTATTTTCGATGAACCAACGTCCTCTCATTCTCATTTTTGTGATAAGAAATTAAGAATTTACTTGAAGCAAACTTCCATTTTGTTTGAATGCATTAAAATTTTGTTTCGTAGTTCAGAATATTCCCAGCAATCAAGTAAAATGATTCATGCACTTAACTTCGTACACATCTGATCTAAAACCAATAAAATGTAGTCAAATATTTGCCAATTTTGCGGGTTTTTGGCAAATGTTTTTGTTTTTAATGCCTTCCCTTCTTCATCGCACTTGCCCCCAAAATTGCCAATTCGAAAGGCAGACATAAATGCATAACGACATCTCTCAATGGCCAAAACAAATGAGGCTGACAACAGCCTCAGACGACCTTCTCAATATGGTAAGAATTTGTTTATTTAGAGACAAATGAGTCAAAAATTTGGAAGCCCCTGATCAACGATGATCGATAATGAAATTAAAATTCAGAGCAAATCCTTCGAAACATTTCACAAGGGAGTATACGGCTGACCCCCACCCCAATTTAGGCACACAAATCATGTATTTTCTCAATCCAAATATGGAAAAATTGTAAATTGTAAAAATGTAACCAAAAATGGTGACGACGACGACGACGACGACGAGAACGTGAGGCGCCACTTGCCTTGCTTTGCCTTGTGAATCTCTCTAGCTATGCATGATTCATAGAGCATCTAATGAAATGCTAAATAAATTTTTGCTTCCATTTTAATTAATTTTAATTTATTTGCAAACAAAAATTATACACAACATTTACACAAAAACCCAATGTGAAATGAAAATTGGCTGCGTTTGCATCTAAAAATAATTTGACAAAATATTTTGGTTTTAATGCAAAGGTAATGCAAACCACATGTCCTCCAATATTTTTTTTGTTTTTACACATTTGTACTTGAATATGACGGAATAGGGAATGCTATGACATAAACTAGATTACTTTAACCATTGCGATTTGCAAACTGAAACTCACTTTTTTGGTAGCCATGGTAATTGTTGATTTTTGTTGAATGTTTTGAAATGGAAATAGTTTCAGTTAATACTGATTAATCAATCACTTGAGATGCCCCTAACTAATTACACAATGCCAATTGAGTGGGGTTTTTCTCAACACAATTCTCTCAACATAAACAAATTTCAAATAGTTTCAAATATTTTGCACAAATCGTTCATATATATTTCGTTCCGTTTCAATCTGATCGCTCACGCGTTGCAATATGTTCTGTCCACTTTTAGTTTTTGTTGTCGTCACCGTAGTCGTCTTGTCGTCGTTGCAATAAGAATGTTTTTGACCGCGACAATATTTCAACTCGACTGAGTTGGCTGCGCCTGCTTGCTCAAAGTTTTTATGCAGCGAAACGCGCGCAGCTTTTCGCTCAATTTCTTTATTATTATTTTGTATTTGGTTTTGCAAGAATTTCTACAGTGCAGGATTTAGAAATAGGTACACATGAATTCCAATGGGTTTATAATTTGTAATGCCGCAGACAAGTTCCATTGTTGGTGCGAAATTTAGTTGTATTATTATTTTAAAAGAATATTAGCCATAAATTAGCTTACCGTCCTTGACTGTCTAACGGGCAAACGATTTGAATGCAGATCAACCGATCAAACTTATCGGACATTATTTCTAATAATTATGAGATTTTTGTAAATTGTAAATGTAAAATTTCTTGGCAATTTAATTCCTTGAATTTTCGATTATTTTTTTTTTTTTTTTTGTGATCAAACTTACACAATTGAATGATTCCATATTAAATAAAGTTCAGAAATCATATTTTAGCTAATTTTGTAATAAATTAATTAAAATAAAGCTTAAAAATAAAAAAAAAAAATATTAAAGATGCTAACTTCGACAATACCAAATAGGGATCTGAAGATTTTATATGAAATTCTTTTATATTGGTAAATTTTATGGGGATACTATAATTTTTGCAAAAATGTTTCGTCTAGAGCTATATGATATAGCAGTCCGATCCTGACAATTTTCATACTTTATCTCACCCGGGTAATAAATTTCAACCCGATAGCTCTTAAGATGCCTGAGTAAAACGCGTACGCACAGACAGACGGACATACGGACATGGCTATATCGACTTAGCTTCTCATACTGATCAAGAATATATATACTTTATGGGGTCGGAAACGTCTCTTTTTGTGCGTTACAAACATCTGACCAATTTTATAATACCCTCTGCAAGGGTATAAAAACCAGTCTATCATCTTGTTCTATTTCATTGCTCAGAGGTGTGCATCAGCATCTTCAATACATAAATTGTTCAATATTTATTCGGTTATAGGATTCACGTTGTGTTGCTTATTTTTTTTTTTTTTTTGGTATTGCTTGACGACGCTGACTCTGTTTGGCAGGTTTTAGTCTCTTTCGTTCTCCACTTTTCTTCTCATCATGGATCAATACATAAAAAAACACATACAAACACACAAATTGTGAGATTTGCACGCAGCTGATTTGGTTGTTGTAGTTTTAATTATAGAATTCTTTGTTTTTGTTGTCTATTATTGTTAGCCACAAATGAAAAGTGTCTACCAACGGTTCATTTGTTTGGCAATTGCATTTGGTTGACGGGGTCGCCTCAAGTACATATGCACATTTCCAACCATTCCGTGTTCCCTCGCCTCATGACTCATCCGCCTCGTTGGCAACATATTCTATACAATTTGCACTTGAAATACGCAGAATGAACAGGCCAACTCAGTGGATCGGACAACAACAACAAAACAAAATGAAAGACAAGCAGCGGCAACAGCACCAGAAAGCCTTCATAAAAATATGAAATAAAAAATGTATATAGACTATATTTATGCATATCAAAGGATGACTAAGTCAGTTCCCCTTGATTATTAGACGCTTTCATAAATTCTCCAATTTTATTTGCCGGGTCGAGAAACTCGTTGAATTTTCATATAACTAATTCTCTAAATAAACAAATAATCAGAGGAAAAACTGCAACAATAAAATTATATTATTATATGTTGAGCTTCGAATAAATTACATCCTAATTAGACATTTTAAATGAGGCATTTGCAAAATCTATTCCTTTTTACCTGTGTTGCCACTTCACAAAGGGTTTTTACATTGATATTGGAACCAAAACAGATATAAAACTATTATATAAAATTCTTCGAAATTCTATTCAATATTTATTTTGTCGTTTTGCTAAACTAGCATTTCAAATGTTACGCGTGTGCGCTTTTTAAATACATTTTATTTATATTTCTTAAAATTTTTCATGCTACTTTTTATGACTTTTTTTAAACAGCTGTTTTCACATTGTGTACCATGAAAGAAATTTTCACGTGTAGACTTAGTTTTCTTAGACAATGTTTATATGTTGATATATGTATGCTTCTATTTATATGTTTATGAAAATGTTTGCGTATATTGAAAAATGTTTCAACAATTAACAATAACTCAGCGGGATCTAAACAAAGCGGAAAACGCAAAGTTTGCATAATTTCTTCTCATTAATAAATAAAATTATAGAAATTTATAAATAGCTTACAAAAATTTCAATTCAGCTGAGTATATTTATTTGTTAAACACATCGACAAAAAATTAAAACAAAACTACGTTAATTTAAATATGAAAGCTTTTTCTAATCTGAACTGTGTGCGTCAAATTTCTGATATATCTACATCATGGCTCAAAAAGAAACATAGAAAACCAGAGGGCCGGGGCTAACTTCGACCATCGGCGTCAAAGGTTCTATACCTTAGCAACTTTTTTGGTAACTCTTTTTTTACCTATAATATAATATAATGTTAGCTAAAGAATGCCCTACAATCTTAGCATCGTAAATAACGAAGATATTGATCAAAATCACTGTTTACCACAGATTGTTCCTTTGGGAGCTATATGATATAGTAACCCGATCTTGATCAAATTTGACACAGTCGTTTGTAGGTATAATAAACTCACCAATATTAATTTTCACGACAATAGCTTAAAAAATAACGAAGTTATTGAGAAAAGTCACTGTTTTCTGTTTTCCGTTTGCATGGGAGCTATATAATATAGTGGTCCGATCCGACTGAATCCGAGATAGGAAACCCCTCGGAGAAAGAACGGGGAATGGCTATAAACTGTCTCGTCATGCTGATAAGTAGCTATATAAGCCTACATGCAAACACATGCAAAATTTCAAAAATTTCTGTAGCTCCAACGGTCTAGGAGGAGTTTGCGAGGATCCAGACGGACGAACAGACGGACGGGCGGACATGGCTATATGAACTCGTCTCGTCATGCTGATCAAGAATATATATGCACACTTCTGACTAAAATCAATATACCCTTTTCGCAAGGGTATTAAAAGGGCGGAACTTTTCACATACTTAAAAAAATTGTATCTATTGTATATTTGTATATTTATATGTATGTATGTATATGCATATGTTAATTTACTTTATAGATAAACTAAATATTTGCTTCTAGCTTTCGAATTACCATAGAAAACTTTAAAATACATAAACAAGTAATGTAAAATTCAAGCTTTATAACGAAACACGTGGACGAATTTTCAAAATAAGAAGAGTAATTCACGTATAAATAGGAAATTGAGATTCTCTATAAAAGAGGGATTCTCTCCAGAAACAATCATTACAATAAACTAAGATGAAGTTTGCTCTCGTTCTTTTGTGTTTTGTGGGACTTCTTGCCGGTGTTTTTGGAGCGTCATCGTCTGAAGCATACACTTCGGGAACTTCAACAACAACAACAACTACCCCATCGCCACCACCATGTGGAGGAAACGTTTTTGATGGGAAGAAATTATACTTCTTTTATAAATAATGCAAAGCAAATGAATTGACTGAAAGTGAAATTCCTATTTCCTATTTCCTATTCACAAGAGAATTTAATTCACAGTACCATTTCATTAGATGCTGTTGGGTTACCAAATTAATTTATCAAGTTAACAATAAAAATTATGAAATTAATTGCACAAGTGTCTTGTTTAACGATTTATAATAAATTTTTGTTAGATAAAATGGAACAAAGTAGTTATACATTTGTGTCAATATGCCTAATATGCTTGTGAATAGTATAAAATGATGGAGTTTCTCAAGAAGTAATCATAAAAATTGCAATAATTCAAGATGAAGGCTTCCCTTGCTTTTCTGTGCTTGGCAGGACTTATTGCTGGTGTTGTTGGAGCAACCTCGACGGGAACTGCTACAACAACAACCTCATCTACAACAACAACAACAACAACAACTGCTGCGCCACCGTGTGGAGGAAACAATCTTGGCCCATGTGGACAAAAACCACCATGCGGAGGAGGTCCTTGCGGACCACCAAAACCCTTGTGTGGTGGTAATCCTTGCGGGCAAAAGTTGTACATGTTCTATTAGAAGTTTTTATTTTTAATCGTAAATAAAGCTAAACATCTAGTTCGCCTTGTGAATTTAAAAATCTCCCTAATGTAGTCGGAATGGCTTTGATTTTGCTCAATTTCACTCTATGAATAGGAAACATCCATACACTAGCCTGGGATTCGAACCCCGATCGTCGTTGCTCAGTTGACTAAATGACTGGGCCACTTAGTCAACTCATCTACCGAGGACTGCTAGTGAATAATTAAAGCTATGAGATTAATGAACGAACAATGAAGTAATTGCTCAGCTGTTGTGTGTTGTTCTTATGAAGATTATCCAAAATATTAACACATTTGTGTCAATATGCAATCTTCTCTGTGAGTATATAAATGGATGGTGTTTTGAAACAAGATACCATTATAATTAAAGAAATTCAAGATGAAGACTGCCCTCGTTCTATTGTGCATAGCAGGAGTTCTTTCTGGTGTTTTCGGACAATCATCGACGCCATATTCGGGGCCAATCGTTTCAGAATCAACAACAACATCAGCAATCACAACAACAACTACAACTTCCCCATTTTCTCCACCATGTGGAAACAATGTTGGCCCTTGCGGACCTGTTCTACCAAAGCCACCTTGCAACGGTCCTTATCCTTGTGGCAGAAAATTATACTTATTTTACTAAAAACAATATAAAGTTGTAAACCAACTCAGCCTTTTTTTGAGTCCAATTCAAAAATCTGAGGTATGAGCAGTGCCAAAAGTGTGAGAGTCAAAGGTCTGACTTATAGAATTTCAATTACATTTGATTACATTGGGATTCTTTCTGTTAGGCTAGGAATTCAAACTGTATTCTTTTGATATAAGATAATTAAGATGAAATTTAATAGCACATTTTATAAGACCCTCTGTAAAGGGTATAAATAACAATGAGCCCATAAAAGAGAGAATGAAATGAAAGATACTGTTTTGAATTTTTTCGAATTTTTGAATCTATGGAAAGTTTTATATTTCGGACACGAAAATCTGCGAACTTGTCACATACAAGAACCTTAACTAAACAAACATCTAACGTAATTCATAAAGGTTCACTGAAATGATTGCACAGGTGTTTTTCTATTTAGTTTTTTTTGTTAGATAAAATAAGAAAAAGTAACAATATATATACATACAATATTAGAGTCAATAATGCTTGCGATTAGTATAAAAGGATAAAGTTTTTACAAAAAAGTAGTCATTATAATAATTATAATTCAACATGAAGGCTTCTCTGGCTTTTTTGTGCTTTGTAGTTCTGGTTGCCGGGGTTTTCGGAGCAACGGGAACTTCTAGTACGGCGTCGACAACATCTATAACAACGACAACTGCTGCACCACCATGTGGAGGAAACAATGTGGGTCCTTGTGGCCAAAACCCACCATGCGGAGGAGGTCCTTGCTCCCGACCAAAACCTTTATGCGGTGCAGGTCCATGCGGCCAAAAATTATACGTGTTCTATTAGAAATTGTTTCCCATCAAAAATAAAGCTTAAAATCAAGTTTGCTTTATGTATTTTATGTATTTTTGTATGAAAATGTAATAGTAGTCTTAATAAAGCACTGACCGTGCGTAAATCAGTCCAACTGATAAAAATATGGTACGATATCCCTCAATGAAATATATGAAACTCCCGGATTAGTAAGAAGATTTCACTCCCAAGGCAATTAGTTAAAATATATGGGCAGCATACCTTTTAATACTTCTTGAAGTTTGCTGTTGGCTTAAAAATGGTATCTCTCTCGAGTACGTTTTTTTTTTTTTGTTTACTTAACTTAGTGTTAAGTGTTGAAATTAATGGAAGAGTGAAAAAAGTCGTTCGAAGTCGCCGCTTCGGTTTATCCTACACCAAATAAAACAACTATTGAGTATTTATCCATACTAGGTCTAGGCTATCTCTTTAGTATTTTAACGTCAGCCGACTCGTCTCTATTAACCTGTGTTTCTTGCCTTGTTTTTTTTAAAATTCCAATAAAAAATACTTACTACCATACCAGTGAAAATCAGTTCTGAAGTAAGAGTTAGACAAGCTAAACAATAAAAAATGTTGTTTCTTGACTGTTTTTAGTCTGACAAAGGAAAGAATACAGTTAATAAACTCTGATCTATGTATGCATAAAAAGGATATGCGAATGGAAAGGGCTTGTCGTTTATATATCTCCTGACAAATATCTAGAATGAATGGTCTGCCTGGGAGGGGGCTTGAGCTGCAACTAATATTTGACAGTTCCATTTCGTAAAATTAATAAATATCAGAAAATCAAAAAATTATTTTCAATTCTGTGTGCATGGCATAACAATAAAATGATTTGGACAGATGTTTTCTTTTGACATTTTTTTATGTTTCATGAGACAAAATAAAAGAAAGTGAAAATACATTTGTGTCAATATGAATACATAATAAGCTCGAGATTGGTATAAAAGTATGGTGGTTCGCAAGAGATAAACATTATAACTACACGAATTCAAGATGAAGACTTCTCTCGCTCTTTTGTGCTTAGCAGGACTAATTGTCGGTATTTTTGGGGCAACGACAACGACAGGAACTTCGGGAACATCTGGTTGGTTAACAACAACAACAACATCAGCACCCACAACAACAACATCAGCACCCGCAACAACAACATCAACAACTACTGCTGCACCAGCATGTGGAGGAGGCAACGTGGGTCCTTGCGGGCCAAAACCCCCATGCGGAGGAAATAGTATCGGCCCCTGTGGACCTGTGCTGCCAAAACCCCACTGCGGCGGTTCTAGTCCTTGTGGCCAAAAATTATACTTCTTTTACTAGAAATTCTTTTTTTTAGTAAACCATTTTAATAAATCTAATAAATTTCCGAATACAAAGTATTTTATGTTAAATGTGTCGAACAAGTAATCCATTCTAGTGGGGCAATTAAGTGCACGTTTATAGTATAAAAAAATGGGCAAAAAAAGGACTTCTTGTTAAGTATGATAAACATATCTGGGAATGGCTTAGGATCAACGTTATCTAAAATACCGGTTACTCTCATTTTCTCGAAAATAGATAAACATATGTAGTTTAATAGACTGGTTTATAGATAAAACTAGAAAGTTTATAATTTTGTGTCAAATGGCCAAGGGCACGAATTGTAAATTGTCATTTTGATTTAAAGAAATATATCGCAACCAAGAAATTATGGTCTAAATCATTGGGATGTGTTATCAGCCAAATAAATCAGTATTAAATCGTTTTGTGTTTAGTCGTCTGCCAATTTTACCAATTTTCTTGTTACCCAAATACTTATACCCTTGCAGAGGGAATTATAAAATTGGTCAGATGTTTGTAACGCACAGATGGAGACGTTTCCGACCGTATAAAGTATATATATTCTTCATCAGCATGAGAAGCTGAGTCGATATAGCCATGTCCGTATGTCCGTCTGTCTGTGCGTACGCGGTATATAAACTTCGGCATTGCCGAAATTAGCTTCTTTGATATTTTTATATTAATTTTCGCTATGTTGACCATATTTATACCCTTGCAAAAAGGGTATATTAATTTTGGTCAGAAGTGTGCAACGCATAGAACGAAGCATCTCAGACCATATAAAGTATATATATTCTTGATCAGCACGACGAGACGAGTTCAAATAGCCATGTCCGTCCGTCCGTCCGTCCGTCCGTCTGGATCAACGCGAACTCCTCCGAGACCGTAAGAGCTACAGAGCTGAAATTTTGCACGTAGGCTTGTATATACTGCAGGCATTGTATATCTCGGATTCAGCCGGATCGGACCACTATATCATATAGCTCCCATACAAACGTCAAAGTCACGAAACAGTGACTTTCTCAATAACTTCATTAATTTTATAGCCATTGTCATAAAAGTTGGTATTTGTCAGTTTTATGTTCTTATTCATGATTGTACCAAATTTGATCAAGATCGGGTGACTATATCATATAGCTCCCATACAAACGGCAAAGTCACGAACAGTGACTTTCTGAATAACTTCATTAATTTTATAGCTATTGTCATAAAAGTTGGTATTTGTCAGTTTTATGTTCTTATTAATGATTGTGCCAAATTTGATCAAGATCGGGTGACTATATCATATAGCTCCCATACAAACGGCAAAGTCACGAACAGTGACTTTCTCAATAACTTCATTAATTTTATAGCTATTGTCATAAAAGTTGGTATTTGTCAGTTTTCTGTTCTTATTAATAATTGTGCCAAATTTGATCCAGATCGGGTGACTATATCATAGACCTCCCATAGGAACGATCGGTCGAAAACAGTGATTTTTTTCAAAAAGTTCGTTATATCCTTGCTAAGATTGAAGGCCGTTCTTTTGCAAACATTAGACTTTTTGGATAAAACGTTTTTACACTTTGATGGCTATGGGTAAGGAAGGAATTACCAAAACAGTTGCAAGGGTATACAAACTTCGACGCGGTCGAAGTTAACCCCGGCCCTCTGGTTTTAAATCTTTTCGGTGTTATCGTTTGTTACCAAAAACTATTCTGAACGGCAAATTTAGCGTGAAGAACTTGTAGGGGTAAGGGAAATAAATTTAACCTGTTCATGTTTCCCAAATATTAATTAAGTTTAAAATTAAGTACGGACAAGTTCAAAGTGATTGCTTTAATGTAAGTGATTTCAGAATTTATTCACATATCTATAGCTTATCAAACATTAGGGAGATAAAATTAAAGAAATAAGCTTTAAGCTCAAAACTTACTAACAAGCTAACACTACACTAAATATGTTGGACATCCTGAAATACCATCCTGTGAACCTTTCTTTCAAAGCGAATTGATTTTTTCTGTTATTTTATTAGATATCTTTGTTATGTGTTTTCTTTACTTAATTGTGTTATTCGAAACATTTTTTTAATCTTTATTCTAATGGAAAGTTTTGCTTTATGAATTCAAATAATTGCACAAGTGGGTTTTTGTTTAATGATTTTCTATTCAAATTAATGTTTGGCAATATAAGAAAACTTAATATACATTTGTGTCAATATGTGAAAATTTTGAGCGATTTTGTATAAAATGATAAAGTTTCTGAAGATATAATCAGAATGATTGCAAGAGTTCAAGATGAAGGCAACATTACTGATTTTGAGTTTGGCTGGACTCGTTGCCTGTGTTATTGGAGACACAACAGCAGTCACAGAAGCTACAACAACAACATCAGCAGAAGCTGAAACAACGACCACTGGAGCAATATGGGCAACATCAACTGCCTTACCGCCACCACCATGTGGAGGAAATGATGTTGGTCCTTGTGGGCAAGCTCCACCAAAGCCACCATGCGGAGGGAACAATAATGATCCCTGCAGACCATCAATACCATTATGCGGAGTTGGTCCTTGCGGTCTTAGAGCTCAAAAAATATATACATTCTATTAGAAATTCTGATTCTCAAAGCATTCAAACTTTGTTTTTTATATTTCTATATTAAATGCCTTTTCATTCAAACAGAATTGTTTTAGCTTAAAAGCTTTTCAATCTAATATTATTTAACTTGCAGGTTCATATAACATTCTTATTTCAAAATTAAAGAGTTTTTAGCTTACTTTTAATCATTTTCTTCTCTGCTGTTTCCCATGGATTTTGTGATGTTCTCTTTTACAAACATAAAACAACATTTAGAATGGAGTTAAATATAAAAAAAAGTAAGGCAAATACACAAATAAATGAACTGTGTTGCTAGTCTAGACAAAGTGTTTCCTAAGATTATAAATAGATTGAATAAGATGAAAAGATACGAGGTTATTTAAATACAAATAATCCGCGTGCACAAGTGTTTTGTGTTATGATTTTTGCACAAACTTGGTCGCATTTGTGTTAGTTTTTGCCAAAATTGCTATAAAAGCAGAAATCGTTCCTAAAAATTTAGTTATTATAATTAAAGTATTTTAAGATGAAAGCGTACATCGTTCTGTTGTGCGTAATAGCACTTGTTGCAGGAGCACAACCATATTAATATCACTCCTTCGAAACCACTGGATTAACATGTAGGACTTCATCATCAGGGGAAACAGGAATAGCGACAGCAGCACCTTCAACAAGGTTAACAAGTAAAGGAAAATATTTCAACTGGCAGAGGCTATTTTAGCCTTCATAAAAGAGGTTTTAGTCGCCTTCGAAGAATACTTTTAATAAAATTGAATAGTTGTCTGCTTCAGACATCTAGTCTTTCTAGTCTCTCATTTTTTGAGTTTTTAATAAACTTTTCTAATCATGCAACTTTCAAATGTTTTGTTGTTGCTTTAACCGAACTATTATGCATTTTAGAATCATGATTACATTATCACCAACATTTTCTTAGAACAGATGGCCGTGAAAAATAGTCAAAGCCAATTTGGTATATCTACCTATAAACTACTATGTGCAGATATAAATGTTTACTTATAACACTTATGAGTTCTTTCAGTTGAGAAAAAATCAGTAAAATGCCCATAAGGAAGGGCGTTTGTACAATTTTTCTTTTATTTACTATAATTTTGAAATGTTAGTATTGATGACATTGATTGAATAATTCAACTAAGATACAAGTCTTCTTAGTATTATACAGTTGGCAATAAAAAGTTACTATAAAGTTTTCAATTATTTTTAAAACTTTGAAAGAATTGTACTACTTGTCACTCTAAGCGAGAGAGACCCAGTGATAAAAAGCAGCTACTTTGACATTGGAGCTCACCGACTATTTAAGAGAGTAATAGCCAGAACAAGAGAGTATCATTCTCTTAGCAGAGAATAGGATCTATAAAAAAGTGAAAGTTTGCACTTTAGTTTTTGGCGCTGCACCGCTATGCAGGGTTCTGGCTGTCGGTATTGGGAATAAGGACTTAAAAAATGTTTTTTAAATGGTTCATTCTGGTTTTACATCCAATACCGAAAAAATTTCTAAAGGGATAAGAGAGAAAGAACTAAAAGTAGTTGGATGCATACTCTAATCCAAAAATAGACCGCCTCTATTATTATTGCATTTTGATTACATAATAAGGACTTCTATGGTAATTGTCCTCATATTGGGTAAGTAAAAATCTTTAAGAATACTAACTATTTCATTTCGTTGAGGTAATGACGTATTGAATAATCACTTAATAAATCTCCCGAAGAATCGTTCGCCGTTTGCATTGCCTTTTCGATTGGATTGTTAGTCCAATTATGTAATATTTTAGGGTAAGAAATGAAATGCTCATATACATATACATATGTATTTTATTTTCCATATAGTGCCTGTTATCTAAACGGGTTTTGATCTTCTGTGGCAGAATGTGGATCGAAATTGGACAGCAAAACACTAATTAATTTATAAATTTATAAGTTTGTGTGAGTTTGTGCAGTCCAACAGTTCATAAGCAAATTGGATTATGTTTGACCGAATGAGGATCGATTATTAAAATAAACAGCAACTACATTAGTGTTGCCGATTTCATGCCCTAAAAGCTAAAAACACAACATACTTTGGCTTTCTCGCCAACTTTTAGTTGTTAAATTTGATTTCATTTCTGTTCCCAAATAAGTGATTCAGTAGTCAGTTGTTCACTAAATTTCTATATTTTGGTAGTCTAACAAATTTTAATATTTTGCGGAATGGAATTAAATAGTCAGCCGACTGAACATGGCGGAGGGGCTAATGGACGTCATAATAATTGCATCCCATTATCAGCTTTGGGATCAACCGATTATAGATCTTACGGCGGTGATATAGAGAACGATTTCAGCAATGAGCCCAAGAATTTGTCCTTCAACGATCAGAGCATTCGACGTGGTTTCATACGCAAAGTGTATCTTATTTTGTTGGGCCAATTGGTGGCTACCTTTGGAGTTGTTTCACTGTTCGTGTTCAATGACAATGTCAAACAGTATGTGAAAGAAAATTTCTGGATCTTTTGGATCGCCTTGATAATAATGCTGATTACCATGCTGGCTTTGATATGTTGTGAAAATTTGCGTCGTGAGACACCAACTAATTTCATATTCTTAGGCGTATATACCATGGCGCAATCATTCCTAATGGGCGTATCTGCCTGTCGATATGGGCCAAACCAGGTTCTGTTGGCTGTGGGCATAACTGCAATTCTTTGCCTGGCATTAACACTGTTTGCCTTGCAAACTAAATATGATTTTACAGCATTGGGCGGCATACTAGTCTGCTGCTTAGTTATATTGATAATCTTTGGAATTGTGGCCGTCTTTGTAAATACCAAATTATCCACGTTGATTTATGCCTCATTGAGTGCTTTGCTGTTCTCTGCTTATTTAATCTATGATACTCAACTAATGATGGGTGGAAAGCACAAGTATTCAATAAGTCCAGAAGAATACATTTTTGCTGCTTTAAATCTTTATCTGGACGTTGTTAACATACTTATGAATATTCTCACCATACTTGGTAGTTCTGAATAACCGTTCTAAAGAATTGTTGCAGAAATCAATTATTAATCCCAATAAATCACTTTGTGCAACTTTTATTCAATTAGAGAAAGAATAATTTGCTGTCCTTGATTAGAAAAACCAAAGCTATTTGTATTTTTAAAGAAACAGTTCTTTACGATGTAATCGTTTTTCGAACCCAAATAAGTGATTCAATTTAAAATTGTGTAATTTGGCCTTAAATATATGTCTCAGGTGCTTGAGAGTTTGCATCGTCAAAATATGTTGTAGTTTCTAAATAAAGATCGCCCATGATGCAAACATCTGGCGCCTGATGAGGACTTCAGCAGCCAATTCATTTTACGTTCTCACATGTGATTCAATTAATGGCAGACACTCCAGCAATACTGCTTTTCAACACGCGTTATCTTATGGGGCCAATCAGAACCATAATTTTTCAGTCAGTTATACTAAAAATATTTGTACGCTTTGTACACAATTTTTCAAAACCAAAAAAAAACCGAAAACGAAAAATAACAAGAGAAGAATATCTCATAATTCGGTACAAGGGACAAGAGCACGAACGAAGAATAAAAGCCAAATTCAATTTAGACACATGAAATATTTTCAGTTTTCTTGTCCATATGTTTGCACAGAATATACACTTGACTGTAGTATGTGTGCTTATATATATATATATTTATATATACGGAGACACTCATGGCAAGATTTGGCCTGTATTATTCATCACAATTTCTTTGCTTAGTATCTTTAATATTTTGTGGATTTTCTGTGGCGCAATTGCCTTTATTAGGTTACATTTTCTTTCTCACATACTTTAGCATATTAACTTTTATTATAGTAAAATTTTCTTTATTTTAGTGATTGCGAAAATTTTAATATTTTGCAATACCAATACACATATATGTATGTATGACACACGCGTCTACATGTATATGTAGCAAATAATGCGTATACGACGCGTATTCCACAAAAAATGCAAAACGAACGAACGAACGAAGAAGATCCGCACACGTCCAAGTCAATGCAGCAACTGAAAAACATTTTCGAAAATGCCAAAATACCATCTATATACATCTATAAACACACACAAAAACGCGCACTGTATGAGCAGATAGCTGAATAAATGCTGAGCGAGGAAACTCATCGAAATTCAAAAAGTATTTCAGAATTTCCATGCCGCATAGATATGCGAGAGACAAGACGTCTTTCGAATAGTATTTCGTCTTTTTGACAGCAACCACTGAGAATATGACTAAGAGATCTTGTCTGATCGAATGGGAACTGCTCATTGGATGTCTACCTAATTCTAATTAGAGCATCGACACGTGTGGCCAAAGAAGACTGAGACCCAACCATGCCATTGACATAAATCAAAATGCCACAAAAAAAGAACAACAAGAAATTGTGACTCAGGTTATCTACAATCAATTCTTTTGGCCAATAGCCAAAGCTGTTTTTTTAAATTGTAAACTAACCAATGTATCTTCCAGTTGCCTAATTGTGTTTATAGTATACAAATATCATAAAGAGCAAAACAAACTATTTACCTACTCAAATCAAAAGGTAATTGTTTAAAACAAATATCAAATATTATTAAAGCTATTTTATTTGATTGTATCAAATGGTAAAACAGGTGTTTCATTCTCTATTAACACCGGCTTAAAGAGCGCTAATTGAACCAATGTGTACGAACGTAATAAAAGAAGCAAATATTCTATAATATTTCATAATATCAACATTTTTTGCTCCAGTGTTTTTAGACTTTATATGATTTCTATTTGGTTAATAATTGTATGTCACAGAAGTTAGCTAAACCCTTTGAATGCTTTTCATAGATTAAATAATTTCGATTATGATTACCACTAAATCACACAAATCTGTTATATTTTATGTAACTGGAATTAATCTGTCGTTAAATTGTCATCTTAAAATTTGATAAAATGATCCGATCAACTAATAAAGTAATAATCAATTGATTGTAACCTTAAATTACTCTTCTCTTAGAAATGAGTAAGGCCAATAAAATATCTGACCCATAGTGAACTTCTCTGATATGTCCAATCAGTTTATGAAAGTAGTTAAATTTTTATAGTCTGCAATTAGTTTCAACTTAAACTATGCAATTTGAGTATGTTAGAATTTTTATTTAACCAATAATTTGTTCGTGGACTTGGGTACATTTTGCATTGCCACTTATAACTCGCCTTATCCAATCTCTGTAGAACATCATATTCATGAATACATCTGGCACGCCCTGGGCACAGGGTACAAAGAAGTTGAGTATGCCCACCAGTATACCGTCGTGAACAAGAGGTCCTCCGGAGTCTCCGTGACAGGCCCCAATATTTAATTGTCGATATGCACATACATGGCAAGGACCCAGCTCGACATCTTCGTAGTCGGATAGAAGAGACTTGCATGTCTGGCTGGTGATAAATTGTTGCTGGACGCGTTGTAATCGGGCTGGAGTACTGCCCGATATTGATTGTGTGCCCCATCCAGTAAAAAGGAGCTGTGCTCCTGTTGCGGCCCATGGACCAATGGGTAAGTTGATTGGCTGGGTAAGAGCATCATAGACAATGGTCTGATTCACTCGCAGCAGAGCTATATCATTGTGATACTTGGGCGTGTCGTAGTTGCAGTGCAAGTAAATGGACTCGGGATAGTAGGTAGCTCCTGGTATCGCATATTGCAATGTTCCAGTGACCACTTGAAGACGATCTGCAGGATAACCACTCACACAATGGCCAGCTGTGAGTAGCCAACGATCCGAGATGATGGCCCCGCCACACAGATGCCGTCCCAGCAATGTCTGTAATGAGATTTGGTAGGGAGCGTCGCCTTCATCAGCATTCTGGCCACCAACTATGAACTGAAGATTATCCGAAATTGCACAATCCGAATTTGATGTGAATGCCACCAATATCAGGATAATAGTTGCAATTCCGATTTTTCTATAACGTAATAACATGTCTGATATCCAAGCAAAGACTGACTAATGGATTTTCCGTACCTCGATTGATATCGTTAATTGAACATGCCTGGTCAAATTTATGGGGAAATTTGACCATGGCTATCGCATAAAATTTGCCAATAAACTGGATTTTTATCTGACTGCAATAAAAGCGCCATTACTGGACATCCAATATCCATTTGGGCAAAACCATTAGTTCATTAGTTAAACAAGTGTTGAAACAAAATGACTTCCCAGATGTTTCTGCTGCTATTGGCCTGCAGCTCCTGTAGCCTGGCCATACGTATTAAGAACTCAACATTCGGTAATTTCAACAAGGATCAGCGTATCGTTGGTGGTCAAGTGGCCGAGGAAGGCTTTGCCCCATATCAGATATCGCTACAGGGCCTGAATGGAGCACATTCCTGTGGTGGTGCCATAATTAGCGAGAAACATGTACTCACGGCGGGGCATTGTGTCGATGGTGCTGATCCCGGAATGCTAGTGGTTGTAACCGGTACCAATCAATACAATCGACCCGGAGCCAGACATTTTGTCCAGTCTATACATGTACATTGTAGATATGACGTGCCGCTATATCACAATGACATTGCTATGCTGGTTTTGACGGAGCCAATAGAATGGAATGACCGTACTCAGCCAATTGCATTACCCACTGGACCCATGTTGCCGGGAGCTGAAGTTATCCTAACTGGATGGGGCTCTACTATTTTGGGGGGCAATTCACCCATCGATCTTCAAGTTCTCTATCTAAATTATGTACCACATGACAAGTGCCAGGAGTTATTGAGTAATCCAAATGATTGCGATGTGGGTCATATTTGTACATTCTCTAAGGAGGGCGAAGGAGCGTGTCATGGTGATTCGGGTGGACCCTTGATCAGCAATAATCAGCTAGTGGGTCTAGTCAACTGGGGTTGGCCCTGTGCTACCGGCGTTCCAGTAAGTGCTTAGAAATTCTTTAAAATCGATAATCTGGATATGCATATTCTGTTTCTGCTCTAGGATGCGCATGCCAGTCCCTATTTTTACCTAGATTGGATACGCAGTGTTATCAGCGATAATGTAAAATGTGGCGGTTATCACACCACCGAGAGGTAGGATCGATTGGCTATCGAATGATATTATAAACTGCTTCTGATAAAGTTTACCTTATCATTTACTCATAGTCGATATTTTCAATAAACTTTTGTTCAATTAAAAATGATTATCATTCAGTCATTAGTCAGTTACCACTCACGGAAGTCATATTTTAGCTGAGAAAGATGAAATTTCTTTACATTTGTCTACTGGCGATCCTCCACCTCTCCCAGGGCAAGCGAATCCTGGGTCCACTCCATGCGTACGAAGCGCCTTCGAACCGTATCATTGGCGGCCAAGACGCAGCAATAGGTTCCGCTCCCTATCAAGTCTCACTTCAGCCGATTGTGGGTGCCCACAATTGTGGTGGAGCCATTCTAAATGAGCAGTGGGTTATTACAGCCGGCCATTGTGTGGAGAACTATGTGCCAGCTCTGATCAATGTGGTGACAGGAACAAATCGCTATGCTGAGCCGGGAGCTGTCTACTATACCTCTGAAATTCATCTGCATTGCATGTACGATCAACCCTATATGCATAACGATATCGCCCTGATTAAGCTCACCGCAAATATAACCTTCAATGAGCTTACGCAACCCATTAATTTGCCCAGAGGGCCAGTGCGTGAAGGCGACGCTATCGTACTTACAGGCTGGGGTGCTGAAGTTGCCTACGGGGCTTCCATGGAGGATTTGCAAGAGTTAGCCTTGGGTCTTGTGCCTTTGGACGAGTGCAAGGAAATCTTTAACCAAACCAGCAGCATGGGTGTAGGCCACATTTGTACATTTTCGAAGGAAGGCGAAGGTGCCTGCCATGGTGACTCTGGTGGTCCTCTAGTGAGTAATGACTGTCTGGTTGGTTTGGTTAATTGGGGTCGTCCTTGCGGACAAGGTTTGCCCGATGTGCAGGCCAATGTCTATTACTACTTGGATTGGATACGCAATGTCATCAGTGGTAATAGCAAATGTTCCACGTAAGCCACAAGAGCTGTAAACTAATTATTCTAGTTCTGGGTGCAATAAAAAAAAAACAATATTCAGAGATTAAATACTTATCGCATTACCATTTATTTGTCATCATAGGGAGGGATAATTGCTGGCATAGCAATGGCAGGTGGAATCGCAAGTTCCCGATGTAACACGGGAAATCCAATCCCTATTGAAATATACCGATGCAAAGCTATCTGGATAGCCAATCGCACAGGGATAACCCCAGTTGACCAGGCCCACCAAGATGCCCTGCCAAGTAAGCGGTCCACCAGAATCTCCATGGCAAGCGCCCTTGCCTTCATCTGTTAGCGTACATATATGGCAAATCCCATTGTTGTCATCGCCACCCATTATTTCTTGACATCTATTGTACTCAACGTATTTGAGGTTGGCCCGTTGGAGCACATCGGGTGAGTCACCCCAGAGCTCCGTTGAACCCCAGCCGGTGAGTACCAATTCTGCACCATCGACGAGCGGTTCCGTCGGCAAGGGAGCTGGCTGTGTATACTCATTCCACACAATCGACTCGTTGAGGCGGATCAATGCAATATCATTGTGATAATTGGGAAAATTGTAATTGCAGTGCACGTAATATTCCTTCACTTGATACCTAGCGTCTGGTTGAGCCCAACGAATAGATCCCGTTGCCACTTGCAGATAGGGTGGATTGTAGCCATACACACAATGGGCAGCCGTTAGGACCCAATCCTTATTGATGATTGCTCCACCGCACATATGATCATTGTAGACAGTACCCTGTAATGAAATTTGATATGGAGCTTCACCATCCACGGCATCTGTGCCACCAATGACGCGACTCGAGGAAGAACCCAATAATCCAGCAAATTGTTCCTTCTTCTCTGGACTGAGTTCAGGTCCTAAGCGTTTCGAGACTCCAGGCTGGGAGTTGACCAACAGGAGAAATAGGCAGAAAGTTGCCGTCAATGAGCGCGACAGCATTCTGACAACATACACGATACTTTCAATATTAAATGTATCTAGATATCGTGATTTTCCTTTTATACATAAAAAAATCATTGCAATATCGTAAATGAATATCGTAAATCCGAAACATTGCAGTCCGTCAAACTGATATCTAAATCATAAACTGATATAGACGTGCTCTGATTACGATTTTGTGACAGCCAATTGCCCGGAAAACACCCATGGATATGACCGGAGACCAAGACGCCAGCGGAGTCCGATATTAAAACATTTCTACATACATCAATATAATGGATTCCAGGGCAGCACAATGACAAAACGACCAAAAAATTTATGATGCAACAACAATATCGATTCGCGTATATGACAGAAACTGAAGATATACTTTGGTAAGACCAGAAATTTTCAATTATTATGATAATATGACTCTTTTCATCTTTCATTTGTGCTTGAAGCATTCCAATTGCGAGCTAGAAACTAATCGAGATCTTAGTTGTTATTTCAAATCTTCTGTTTCTTTTTCTTTTTTACTTTTGTATCTAATGTATTATTTAGTGGATGAAAGCGAAACATAGCTTCAATAGTTATGAATCTATTATATCTACAAACTCCTTGTCCTTGTCATTGATACAACAATTTATCTCTTTATTTATTTCAACCGACTTTTAATATGTAACTCTCACTTTGAGATATGCCCTTTCTTTCTTTTTAAATGAGAAAAAGGTTTGTTCTTAAAATAGAAATACAGAAAACTACTTCACTTAAAAAACATCATTAAGATTTGATACTGCCTATGAATCAATCTTTCTCTAAGATTTATTAAGTTTATTAGATAGGTCTCAAAAAGATCCAAACCTAGACTGATTTAGTTCTTATCTTGATTATTTGAAAAAAGTTCAATAAATATAAGAAGGCATAAGGACAACCTACTTAGCAGATTTAGCCGATTTGACAATTATCACTCATCACCTTATTAGTAAAAGAATTGGGTGCTAAATTTGATTACTTTGACTACTTAAAATGTCTCTAAAATTAAATAAAATCATCATTGTAACACCCAAATTTGCATACATTGTAAAAAAAAAGCAAAAAAGCAAAGATTGTTTCTAAATCAATTTTCCATTTGACAGATTGACACATCTGATATTACTTTTTAAGGCACTATTAAAATTAGTTTGGACTTGAAAAAGGTTCGACCCTAATCAACTAATTAACTAATAATGACGCCCTATTATTTTAGACGATTTAGAAAAGATTTTTTCAGCACATTCTCAAATACTTTTCTACCTTTTATTCTGTTCTTTTCATTGCCATTCAACTGATATTAAAAGGAAAAGTATGAGATATATTAAAGCTACAAAAAGATAAGAGGTTGTTGCAGCTAAGATCCAAAGTAAAGATATATAGAGGTAGATACTTTTAGCTTTTTGCCATACTTTTTGACATTTCAGATGAACAAATCAAAAACGATCAAAAATGATGATATATCAGCCCTAGTCTTTTTTAATGCTTTATGTTTTTGGCTAAAATGAACATCTATTTCAAAATAGAATCGTAAAAAAACATTAATTGCCTTAATAAAAACCCAAGTAATGACCAGTGCAAAGTATTCGTTGTGCTGAGTAACTGAATTCTTATCGGAAATTATTATCTTGATTTTATAAGAATTTATTTACAATCAGTTTTGGATTATATGAAAATTTAAACCTATTTAAATCCATTTCTCTCTTAATTCACACGATTCTTGCAGTCTTTCAATGTGCGTCTAATCCAATCTCGATAGTAAATTGTATTTGCGTACCTGAAATACAAACCAATTTTTGTTCAAAATGCATCTTAATTGAAAAACTGGCGGTTATGTAACTTACATATCTGGCATGCCCACACCACAAGGGCGTCCCCAGTTGACCAGACCCACTAGTTTGCCCTCCCACATTAAAGGTCCCCCTGAATCGCCCGAGCAGGCGCCTTCGCCATCGCGTGTCAATGTGCACAGATGGCCAATATCGATGCCATCATGGTAGTCCCAAGCTTCGCGACACTCTTCATGATCGATAATAGTCAAGTTTATGGTCTGCAATCGTTCCATAGTCGGCCAATTAAGTTCCGGAGCACCCCATCCAGTCAGGGTAACTGTGGCGCCTGCTGGCGGCTCTTGATGGCTTAGTTCCACAATTTGTGTTCGCTCATTAAATATGATCGATTCATTTAAATGGATTAAACCAATGTCATTGTTATATATAGCTGGCACATCGTACATACAATGAACACGAATTTCATCCGGAAATAGCAATTGGCCAGGACTCAGACGATCATTGGTTCCCACGGCCACTCGTACGTCAGCGATATTGAAATCCTTAGCACAATGGCCGGCAGTGAGAATCCAACGATCGGATAAAATTACGCCCCCGCAGAAATGTGTTCTCCAAGCCGTTTGTATCGAAACCTGATATGGAGCCGCCCCTTCCTCCGCTTCTTGGCCACCCACAATGCGATTGTCGAACAGTTTACGATTCACTCGCTTGGCCCGTGTGACGTCAATGGAAGTGCCCAGCACCAAAGACAATACAATTAGACACCAAATAATGCCACGGCGAGGCATGATAGAGGACAGGCGACAGACGACAGGCGACAAGACGACCGACGGACAGACACCGACGAATTAATGACCAGCAATGGAAATTTAAATGGCCCAACTTGGCGTTTTTATATGCATTCCATATAAACCGTTTATATCACATTCCCCTGGGCTTTGCCCAATGGCTATCGCACGGTACTTTTCCTGGTCACTCACTCTCAATCTTTATATGCCTTGCGCTATCTTTATGAGTTTCAGGATAAAACCAAACTAATATGCGGCATTTTTCGCTTTATTGGAGGGTCGCACTATAAACTTATCCAAAACAAGGTGACTAGGCACCTAGCCATTAAGAAATCTCAGTTGCCTATAAATGCACGGTTCCAACTGGCTGACCAGCTCACAATGCCTGTGTCCGCAAGGCGAAATGAATGCCTCGATCAAATGAAATGCGAGTACTTATCGTCATGCCCCCATAAAATAATAGTAGCCTCTGTTATCCAGCTTGACCAACCAGCCAACCAACTAAACAAGCAAGATTGATAACGAGCCAACTAAGAACTGTAATTTTAAGTTGGTCAACCATAGAGTAATCAGTATCGAAACAATGAGAACTTTGTGCAGATCGACAATTCTGCTGACCATTGGGTTAGTCTTCCTAATCCCAACTGATGCATTGCGCATGCGTGGCGATGAGCAATTGCCCGGTTTGGCGGCTCTCAACAAACGGAGACCCACTGAGAATGAGATGACGGCCAGCAAAGGGCCGCAGGGTCGTGTGGTCGGTGGAACAACAGCTGCCTTAGGAGAATGGCCATGGATTGTGACCCTGCAGAATATCTATTCATTTCACTTTTGTTCCGGAGTCATAATTAGTGAGAATTGGGTTATCACTGCCGCCAGCTGCGTTTCCGGTTTGAGACCACGAAACGTTCTGGTTGTGGTGGGCACTGTGGACTGGTGGGATTACACAGCCGTCTACTACAATGCGGATGCCATTCATGTCCACTGTAATTTCGATAATCCGCTCTATCACAATGACATTGCCCTGATCCATATCTATGGGGAATTTGAGTTTGATGATTATATCGCAAATGCTACTCTGGCTGATATCGATGAGCTGCAAGAGGGTGATAAGCTGAAATTTGCTGGCTGGGGTAGTTCGTCAACTACTGGAACCTATGAGCGTTACTTGCAGCAAGCCGAAGGCACCTACTTGCCAGTGGAACAGTGTCGAGCGGATTTGGGTGATACTGAGGACGTGGATTATGGTCATGTTTGTGTCAAACTAAATGCTGGCACTGGAGCTTGTCATGGAGATGCTGGCGGACCGTTGATAGATGAGCAGAATCGCGTTGTTGGCTTTGGCAATTGGGGTGTTCCCTGTGGCTATGGAAGACCGGTAACTATCATATGAAACAAATGGAAATCATAAGGCGTAATCATTTTGTTTTCTTTTTCAGGATGTCTATGCTCGAGCTGCCTTCTACAATGATTGGATTCGCACAACAATCAATGGATGTGGCAGTGCCTAGTCATGCCCAGACATTGGCCAACATTATCAATTATTCGATTTGCAGTGCTGATTTAATAAATATATAAAAGTTTTGGGATTTATGAGACCAGCACTTCATGGTTTTTCATTGTGATTGATATTGCCCTAGTAAAGTCTATGGTCATTAGAATGATATATTTATAGCCCTCCCCATTTATCGTATATCGTATCCACTGTTATATCGTATATATCAGTTTAGTTTTTGGATATTTGATTCACCCACAAATCAGTCCACTTTCAACTTGCCGTGCATAATGTCTTGCTACATCGGAATAGTCCGTTTACTTGGATTTCTTATCCTCTTGTCGGGATCCTTAACCCAGGCAACACTTCGAAAACGCGCTTTGCCAGCATCTGCCACCGCTTCTCGATTTAGTTCTCGAATAGTGGGAGGAGAAACCGCTGATGTTGCCACTGCACCATATCAAGTCTCCTTGCAGAACAACTACGGGTAATTAAAAAGACAAATACATTGAGTTTTTAAAAATTTTGTGATTAACAAAAGAATAGTTTAAAGATTGGGATTTAACAATTACAGAATTGATCAAAAATATTAATAAGATCAGGTGAATCTATCTAAAGCTAAAGTATTTACAGAATCGAAGGCTTTTATTTAAGTAGAGTTATTTTTTTAAAAAAATATATAAATTCTTATAATATTTGTTGGATTTTCAATGTTGATGTTTATTCAAGATCGTACAAACTATAAATCAAAGTAAACGTTTTCAAAGGACATACTGAAAAGTCTTACTCAATATTCTCCTTTACATGTGCAGCTTGAAACATCTCATTCAAAATTATGATTACATAATCCAAAAAATGTTACGTGGCTTTACTAGAAACGTATTAATTTTTATAATCTGACATATAATAAGTTCGATTCCTGATCATATCACGCACAAATTTTGCTGATTCAGTCAATAAATTTTATTTTTTCAATATTTTTCCATTTCAACTTTTAACAAATATTACGAAGATCATTGTTAATATTGAAAAAGTTGTTTTTGTATCAATTTAAAATCCTGAACAGTTATTGGCTATTAAATAATAACATGAACTTTTATGTATTAGTTTCTATTTATTAAAAAAAAAAAACCCCACTATTGTCAAAACTAGCTATCGAATTTAGTGAACCGTTGTTCTCGAAGAAATTTTATATGATAGGATAACAAAAACGAAATCGTAGACATTTGAAAGATTTTTCTTTGAATATCAATAAAACTATAGTTTACTTAAAAAAAATGTTGAAGAACATAGTTTTAAAAATTTTCATTCTTCTTTAAGTTGTTAAAAAGAACATATAACATTTTGTTTGCAGAAATCACTTCTGCAGCGGTGCGATCATCGCCGATCAATGGGTAGTAACGGCAGCCAGTTGTCTGGCTGGTCTACGTAAGAGCAATATTATGGTGGTTACTACCACCTACAACGACTGGGGTGGAGCAGGCTGGATTTATGAAGTGGAAGACATTGTTACTCATTGCCATTTCGATCAACCTCTTTATCACAATGACATTGCCTTGATAAAACTGAAAACACTGATTGCCTATGACGATGTTACCCAGAATATCACCCTTGCCGGATTGGAGGAGCTGGTGGCTGGTGAGAAGTTAACGGTTACAGGTTGGGGTACCACGACAATTGGTGGCGATATGGAATGGGAGCTGCAGCAATTGGAAATGACCTATGTGCCTAGAGAGAGTTGTAATGCCACTTTCGGTGGCACTCAAGATCTAGCTATTGGACATATTTGCGCTGTTGCCAGAGTTGGAGCTGGCTCCTGCCATGGTGATGCTGGAAATCCTATAGTCGATAGCAAGGGCAGATTGGTGGGTCTGGGTAACTGGGGTGTTCCCTGTGGCTATGGATTTCCTGATGTGTTTGCTAACATTCCCTACTTCTACGATTGGATTCAGGCCACCATCAATGGTTGTAATATAAAGTAAGCAATAAATCGATAAAGAAGACCTCATCTATCTCATATGACTCTTTCTATCTCTCTCTTTCATCATTACTATCGTAAAGGTAAGAGTAAATAGTTTTGAATTGTTTTTGACAAACAACTTTGTCATTAAGTCAATCAAACCCTTATTACTACTATTAGGCTTATCTATGTACATATGTAAGCCTTAGTAATTTCAATTTCTTTCAACCAAAAAATTATACTAATATTTTGGGATGGCTTTTGTTCAAAACGCGGTATCAGTGTCTGGACAATCAGGCCAGGGCCGGTGCGAGGTATGTTGGCGCCTTAAGTTAAAAATCGGCGAACAGAAATCAGTTTTTTTTTTTTTCAAAACATAATTTACCAATAATATTTTTGACACTTGGCGGATCCTTGAGGAGGGAATTGAAACTGAAACTGATAAAATGTCAATTTCAAACATGATTTTCGATCCAACTTCCAAAACTTCTTCTCACAAAATAAAGACTTACATCCGCTACTGGGCGGGACTGTGTCCGACTACTTGCAATTAATTAATGGTTCCAATAACTTTTTAAAATTCCTTTTTTTATGATGACTTGGATTAAACGGGTCAATATATTGATCAATATTATAAAACCAGACGTCTGGACGATGATATCTCTGAGTTGTTTGTAACCGAGTCAGATTAGCTAAAATGAAAGTTTCTCTTTAATTTTTTGTTTTTACGAAATACTCTAACAAAATTGCGTATCATCAAATCTTTAGATGATTAGTTCGCTCTAGCAAGTGTAGGTTATCATTTTTATGCAATAAATTAAAGCACATTAAAAAAATGGAATTATAAAAGCTTTTCATATTGATTTGTTAGGTAATTATATTATATGAAGTACATATTTAAGTATTTAAGATTTTCACTTTACGATGTAAGAGCATACAAACTTCTTTGGATTTTTAAGAATAGGAAATCAATATTTCATGATTTCGAAGTTAATTGAGTACACCGAGTAAAGTTCCATTGGCATGGGTGGAATTACCAATTACCATTATCAAATGTCTGCAGATCTTTAACTGGGAGACTACCGTTCAAAGTTCTCCCACATTACGTATGAGTAATTCTCGCCCCTGGCGTGTGTTTGGGCTCTGTCTATCGTTAGTTATCAGCTAGCTACTACCACGAAGTGTTTTGGTTAATTGTGGTGTCACTATCACAAGCTTCCCCCGAATTGTGGTGGCCCTTATCTTAACCGTATTCAAAGAAATTCATGACATGATAAGGCAAAAAAATTTGCACAGCCTTTATAAAAGGCAGTTTGAGTGACGAAAAATAAGCAAATTAAATTCGGAAAGCAAAGTAAACACAACGTATTAATTGGAGAAAAGTTCAAAGAGGATAGACAAAATGAATTCTCTTATTTTAATAAGTATTCTGTTAAGTGCTGGTGTATTGACCCAGTGTGAGGGCCGAGGAGTTAGAAAAATTCAACGTCGCCAGCAATTGCAACATCATTTGGGAACTGTTAAGCCCGAGACGAGAATTATCGGTGGAGTCGATGCCCCAGTCGCATTTGCTCCATATCAGGTGTCCATTATGAGTACCTTTGGCGAACATGTCTGCGGTGGCAGCATTATTGGTGATCAGTGGATCCTAACTGCCGCCCATTGTATGGAGTGGCCAATACAGTACCTGAAAATTGTGACTGGCAGCAATGACTACACCAAGCCAGGAGCTGAGTATCTGGTGGACGCAGCTAAAATCCATTGCGGCCACGATAAACCAGCCTATCACAATGATATTGCCCTAATTCACACAGCCAAGCCAATTGTCTACGATTCACTGACCCAGCCCATCAAATTGGCCAGCAAGGGCAGTCTCCCGAGTGCGGGCGATAAGCTTACCCTCACAGGATGGGGCAGCACAAAGACCTGGGGTCGTTATGCCACCCAATTGCAGAAAATCGAACTTTCCTCCATCACCCACTCCAGATGTGAGTCAACAGTGCGCAACGCTAACTGGCTGAGCGAGGGACATATCTGCACTTTCACCCAAGAGGGTGAAGGATCTTGTCATGGTGATTCCGGTGGTCCTCTTGTCGATGAAAACGGCATTCTGGTCGGTGTGGTCAACTGGGGCGAAGCCTGTGCCATTGGCTATCCAGATGTTTTTGCCAGTGTTGCATATTATGCAGATTGGATCAACGAAATGATGACGGCTCAGGGAACAGCCTGTTAAGACAAATACATACCTCATCACCCCATGGGGTTCAAAAGCCATAATGAACAAAAAAAATGTATATCTATCGATATATACTATATATATATCAATTGCCATATAAAGGCGGTTGCAAGTCGATCAAATTAGACTATAAATTTTATCATACACCTATTTCTGTCTAGTTGTAAAATATTTATGAACAAAAACAAAAAAAAATTTTAAGCAAACTTTTATCACCTTGTTTGTTTTTAGGACCTCATTTCGATTCGTCAATTCCTAGCTAATTTTGAGTGGTTATGTTGGGTTTATTCCTTCGCAAAAGATCCCCCCGCGAACACTTAAATTTGCTTAGATTAGTTCGTCATGGCAAAATGTGATTGATTAGTTATGAAGTGGTTATTTAGTGATAAAAAGTTGAACTGAATCATCACTGAATCCCACTGAAGAATCAAGATACAGTCAACAAACAAATGCTAAGTCATACTACAAATAAATTGTGTAAGACATCGGAAGCAAAAGTAAAAGTATGAGGTAGAACTCAAGAGGTGCTAGCCCGATTGATTAGACTTACATAAAAGACCATAAATAAATCCTAGACTTGCAATATGTAATCTGCTAAGAATTAGTTTAAAAAGTTATACTATTAATGTTGATTGACATATTTTTTTATTTATATTTTTTAAATAATTTCTCTAATCTAAAAATTGGTTGTTTTACTTTGTCCGTCAACAGGCAAACAGTAAGTTTGATAAGTTCTCTCTTATAGATGGTTAAGTTTTAGCTTTCCTATTTGTTTTTGTGTTATAATTTAAAAAGTAGTTTTTAGTCAGCAAACCAAAGACACATTCTTCTTCTCCTCCAACGGCTTAGCTAAACAAAAGCATCTGTTTTCTTTATCTCTAACTTCTTTTTACCTATTAAATCTCGACTCCAAAATAAATCTTTGTAAACATTAAGAATATTTTTAAATAAGCCCGCCCTTCTCCTCAGTGATTATTTCCCGACTACCGAATTTGGTCACACTAAAAGGGTATAATATACTGAGGCGGGGTACGGGTACTTTTTCAAGTGTAATTGTTTGACCTACTTCTGGTATGGCCCTTAAAATTTAAAAGACCCTGATGAATATGCAAGCACTCAGCTGGATATTTAGTGAGAACGTGATTGGCGTACAAAATCTGAAGAAAATTTTCCCTATAAGAACCATTTCAAAGGCAATGCATGTTTCAGTTGTAAAAATTAAAATCATGATGTTGCTTCTGTCATTACTCTGCATTTTTGCGTTATCCTTGGCGGAAATGGATTTGCCGGTTCTATATCCACCACAATATACAAATAATCGTATTGTGGGCGGCGAAGAAGCCGCTATGGGCGTGGCACCCTACCAAATCTCTCTGCAAGGCACCAAAAGTGGCCAACATTCATGTGGTGGAGCGATTATCGATGAGCGTTGGATTGTCACTGCCGCTCATTGCACACGAGGAAGAAAAGCAAGTGATTTTCGTGTCTTAACTGGAAGCCAAATTCTTAATCAGAATAGTTCGAAATTTTACTATCCCGACAAGATTGTAGAGCATTGTAATTATGCACCTAGAAAATTCCGTAATGATATTGCTTTGCTGCATCTGAATGATTCAATTGTTTTTGATAATGCCACACAAAAGGTAGAGTTGGATCATGAGCCATTGGTGCCGGGTTCCAAGCTATTGCTTACTGGTTGGGGCACTTTGTCGTTGGGTGGTGAAGTGCCCTCACGCCTTCAGAGCTTGGAGGTGACTTATGTGCCCTTCGAACAGTGTCGTGCTGCCCATGATAATAGCAGTCGGGTTGATATTGGACATGTTTGCACATTCAATGACAAGGGCAGGGGAGCCTGTCATGGCGATTCTGGTGGGCCATTGGTCCACAATGGAAAACTCGTGGCTCTGGTCAACTGGGGTTTACCTTGTGCCAAAGGATATCCAGGTATGACTTTGAATTTACTATATTTGGTTGTGTTTTATTAACTAAACAATTTGTTAGATGCTCATGCCTCTATTTCCTACTATCATGACTTTATACGCACTCATTTGAGTGTAGATGAGACATCCGCAGAGGATGAGGATGAGGAGGATATGATGAAGGGAAACAATGGACATTGCTAATGATCTCTAAAAACAACTTCTTAACATTCCTAACAATAGAATCCTTTTGTAGAAACCTATAAACCTTTTACTAAATCTTTGGAAAAACCATCTGTAATCAATAAATGTCTGCCCTTTCAATGCAAATATATTGCCAAATGCAATATAAGTATACATATAAGCATCTTCTTGTTTCTGTGATTCTATTAAAATGTTCTTTATTGTAAGAATACATAACGTTGCATTTGAATTCAATCAAGCAAAAATAGCATGATAGTTGCCTCATGATGATTTATAATGATTTATTTCATTAGGTTAATACATTGTCCAATGCATGCAAAAACCGTATCATAAATCTATCTATAATGGAGTATGTCAAATGCATTCGTTCGGCTATTAGAACTCTCAAATAGTTGGAAGCAAAGTTTCACCGTGATAACAAGTATTGAAAAATTCGATGAATATTTATCTATTTATTCTATTTGGACTAAGGCTTAAGCTGAGTCTTGGCCATGATAGTTCGGTGTTAGCACCCTGGCAGGTGTCCATACAATCGCCCAGTGGAAAGCATTTATGCAGCGGAGCCATCATATCAAAGAATTTCATTGTGACCACAGCGCAGTGCGTAAAATATGGTGATGTCAACAAATACCGTCTTGTGCTGGGTTTAAATGATCTGAAAAAGACAAATCATGAAACTGTGTATAAAATAGAATACATATTAATGCATCCGCATCACGATAAACCAAAGAAGGCCAATGATATTGCCTTAATACACACCACGAAAAACATCAAATTTACCAAAAGAATCAAGTTGATTGAATGCAAAGTGGATTTTCTAATAGAAAATACGAAAGTGATGATGTCTACTTTTGGCTGGAGCAAATCGAAATCATCGGAGAATGAGTTAAAGATGCGAACTATCGATATGAAAATTATGTCGCATCATAATTGCTTTTCGGCATATAGCAAAAAGGTTCGTAATCCAATTGACGTTGGCCATTTGTGTTTGATGGTGGCCAATAAAACGGACTATTGCAATCATGAGTCGGGTGCTCCGTTGGTCTATAGAAACGAGTTAGTTGGCCTCACTAGCTTTGGTCCGGGCTGTAACAAGGGCTTACCCTATGTGGCATCGAGAATATCTTTCTTTTTCGATTTCATACGAACTAAAACTATTGGCTGCGCTAGGTGCCTCGTTCACAAAGGTTTTAAAGCTTTCTTTTTTGATTTTACAGTATAAAAAAATTAAAATATATACAGAAGATTTAAGATTGTATTCACTTCTTTTTTTTTAAAACTTAAACTCTGATGCAAAAACACTTAAAGACTTAGATAACGCATGGGAAGGAAAGGGAAGGAAAGTGGTTTGTGGTGTGGTTTGGTGTGTTGTGTTTGTGTGTGTTATGACAGCTAACTAACTAAAATTTTGTTAATGTGGCGAGCTATGAAGAATATTTAAAACTGATTGGCGGGCAAATAGTGATTGGCAATGCCTCCTGAACCTCCTACATTCTCTTCGAAATGGCCATCCGAAATCTGATGTTGCTGTTGCTGCTGTGGCTGCTGCTGCTCGACTTCTTCATCCTCCTCGGGAGCATCGAGGGAACCAACCACTGAGGTAATGGGTGCCACACCCTCATCCGTAATGGTTGAAGTGCCTCCCAAAGTATCGTATTGCGATTGAATCTGTCGCTGGGCATTGATGGCTTCCTCAGGAGTGCGGTATTTAATGAAGAATACTTCCGGCTTGTTGATATGCTGTGGCGCCTCGGCAATGGCGTCTTGTAAATCAGATGCTGTAGTCTTCTTGGCCAGCACATAGACCACAGTTTTCTCCTGTTTCAGGGACTTGGCCAAGTTCAAGGCAGCAGCGCGATTTGTCTGAGCCGGAGTTTTTACAAACAGAACATTGTAATGATTGCGTGGCTGTGAAGCAAGTTGGGCCAACTCATCCTGCACTTCATCGTCGGATTCCTCGGGAGCGGAGTGAATGAAGAAATTTTTGGTTACAATTGGCTTCTTGGGAATCCTGACACGAGGACGGGCACGGCGATGCTGATGCTGAAGGGGAGCAGTTTGGAAATTAATCGGAAAGTTAGCGGGCATTGGGAATGCAGCAGAGGCAATGGTGGGTCGTGGTTGAATCAGACTCTGTTGTTGATATTGGCCAGCAGGAGGAAGGTAGGGCAATGGCACAGGTGGCAATACTGGATGAGATGCTAATTGCTGCTGCTGCTGCTGGTGCTGCTGGAGCTGTTGATTCAACAAATGTGCCACAACTGGTGGATGGAGCTGCGGCACCTGCTGTTGCTGTTGCGATACCCGGTTGTAGTTATAGCCTCCCTGAGTGAGACTTATGTCAGCCTGAACCAGCGCCATGGCGCCCATCACAATCGTCTGTAATAATAAATACATAGTTTTTTAATCACTGATAATCCTCTTTTTTTTTTTTTGTCTTTAATCCACATTGATAATCCACGCACCACAAATATCTTCATGCTGTTGCTTATTTTGTTAACTTGGCTAGTTAGTTTAGCTGCCTTTTGCTAGTCGTTCTCCTCACTTGTCTTCGGTTTATCTGTTTGTGATGATGGCCCAAGAGATGGTCAAGCCTTTTATATGAAAATGTTGACCCACCAACTAGTTTATAATCGGAAACAAATAATAAAACAGCAGCAGCAGCAACCACCACAGAAATCGTTGCAACAGTTTTGCTGGGCCATAAAACAACAACAAAAACTAAAGAAAATAAAACAAATTTGTTATGCATGATGACGAATATGGGAGAAATACAATAAGTGTTGGGTGGCAAGTTGGAAGTGGGCTTTTGTTATGCCTGAAGATGAACTTTTGTTAGTTTTCCGATTTGACCTAACAATGGCCAATACGAAAATGTAACTCATTCATGTGTTTTTTTTTTTTAGTTGGCTAAATGCATATGTTTAAACTACGTTTAAACTACAAAAGCGTAAGTATGGGTATTTTCAAGATGAACTTTTAAAGTTTTTAGTTTCAGCTCCTTTACTCGATTTAACCAATTAACTTTGACAGTGTTTCCTTCTATGAAATTCATTAAGAATTTAGACGTAAAATTAAACCATCACTTAAATAAATCATTTTAGATAATTATTATGTACAAATTCCATCAATCCACAGTTGCATCTGTTGAAGGAGACGTCATCGTTAACTTAGATTTGTATATATTAAAATCTCATATATTATTTGTTAAAGTTTATTGGAATTTCTACCACTGTATTTATATTAACATGTTCTAAAAGCTTCTGATACATGGCTCATGAAACCGAAATATAAAAATGACTTCTTTCTGGAATTCGAAGAAGAGAAGACTTATTTTCCTCACTCCACTCCACTCGCAATCGCGTCAAAAACTAATATACCTCTTTTGCAAAGGTATAAAAATAATAAGAAATATTCTAAAATGTGTTAAAAAAAAAAGTCGACTTAGTTTGCATGTATTTGTTAGATTAATCCATCTCTCTGTAGAAATCGTCATGATTTGTATAAGAAATCCTTTCCTCTATCTTAGATCTCTATTGTAGGTTGGCATATGGTGGGATATGGGATTGGCGTATGAGTTACTTTACTTTGAGAAACCTTTAAGTGAAAGAAGAGTTAATAAACTAAAGAAAAATTGATCGAAAAGGCGTTAACTGATTTGAACTGAACAAAGGTTCAAATGAGTTTAACTCAGGTAAAATAATAGATTTAACTTAGTTATTTGCTTATTTAGACAATAGAGATTTGTATTTTGTGAATGAGTTACCAAATTATTTCTAATTTAAAGAAACATCACTTCTATATCTGCCACCAGTTAAGAGTATTTTGAAGAACAACTTGAGGTTGCTTCAAATTATGCCTGTCTTACTTATATGCTTTGTTTATAAATTAATTAATAAAATTTGACCAACCATCGCATAATTCAAAACTATGCATTTTAATTGGTTTTTCATTGTCTTTTGTTTCAAAAGTGTCAAAAAAACTATAATAGTGAACCAAAATGGCAAACAAAAAGAGATATATGTATGTATTTCTATATAATATTTTTGCAGGCAGGTTGAATGATACACATTGATATACTATATATGTAAACACCCAAATATTTAAGTATGTGTTTAGATATACATATAAATCTATTGATGAGATATAGGCGAGGTTACAAAAATGTATTTATTAAGTATGCACTTTTGTCTCCTAGCCCATTGTATTGTTCGCATCGTCAACTATAAAAATGAAAAATGTAAATTGAAAACGGGAACTACTATAAGTTTGTTGGGATGGCCAAGGTCTAGGTTTTTGTGTTTGCTCTTTTGAGTTGGGCGTAAATATTGGGCGTTCGAATATTGTCGACTTTGAATGTGCCAAATTAAAACCATGGCTGGTCGCTTCAAGTTGAAACCATTAAACTATTGCGATATGAAACTAAAAAATATAAAAAAAAGTGAAGGCAAATCACTTAATACATTTGAAAGTATTCGGTTTTTGTTTAGGGATGAGTTGATTCAGTTATAGCATTTGGATCAACAGCCTATCTATTTTGTGTTGACAATCTCATCACGGTTTTAAATTAAATCATAAAAAAATCAAAACGGAAATGAGTTGTCATAATCCAGCAAAGAAATGAAATGAAAGGGCCTTTTGGATGCATATGGAATAAGTTGATAAAACTAATTGGTTTGCCTTTTAAGTTGAAGAAGATTAGATGAATGTATACCAAGTAGATAACTAAGTAATTTCCCCTCACTTGACGATGCAACAAAACTTCCCACACAAAAAGTTTTTCGTAAGTTTTTCTACGTATTTCTCCTCTCCACCTTTTTTTGGCAACTTGAGCAAGAATAATGATGCACTGCAAATGCATCTCATTATGGCTTAGATTTTTGTCTACAAATCATGGTTAACCTTCAAAATGAAATGTTAGCCCGAAATGGTGACCCTCTATCACAAGCTCTCCAAACAGGTTTCTCACTTTCTCACGCCAATTTCGTGGGCCATGACGAAAACCAATGCGAAGAAATGAAATTTAATGAAAATGTGTTAAAAATTTTTGTCCGTTCCGTTTTCGTTGGCGATTTGCATGAATAATTTGTTTATGTGAGTGCATTAAAAATGTAAAGACTTGTCAAAGAAATGTACGACTAATGTCCATTTGAAATGCGAAACCAAATAATTATTTAATTAATTATAAATTAAACAAAACGAAAACAAAGGTGAAAGATGAAATTCCAAAACTGGCAAATATTGCATACAATTTCCGTCTCTTTTTTGCCACAGTTTATGCTAATCACATTAGTTGCTAAATTATAAACATATTTCTTTCTAAGTTAAATATAAATCAGGAGTTCATATTGACTAGTTTAATGCCGAAGCTTTTTATACACTATAATAATTCGATCATACAAATTCTTTTCTTGATGATTTTTAGCATTATTTTTCATACATTATTATGTTTTGGTTAGTCTATAACCCTTCATTTTGATTCCTTCCTTTCAAAATATACGCAAGCTTTTCCACCAAATAAATGTAACCTTTTTTTGCAAGAGCATTGTAAGTTTGCCGAGAGATGGGTAAAAAGTGAATGTGTTCACCTGACAGACAGACACATACAGATATATGATTATGATTTTTCGAAATCACTTTGAGAAATACATTTTATTTTATTTTAATTTATTGTCTGGCCAACGCTTCACACCACGAGATTTTGATTTTGATTTTGACATTGGGCCTTTGTCTAGGAAAGGGGGAGAAAAAAAGAGGCCTACTTCGTGGGCCACATATCCAATTATTAATGCATTTTTGATTATTGGTCTTAAAACGATTTGAATATTAATTATTATAATAATAGCACGTCCAACTAAGACTGACACATTGTCTTTGCCAAAACTCCAACAATAGATTTGGCCAAATCCAGAAATTGTTAGGTCAAATCATCTAATAACCATGTGGAACGAAACTGGCTTTGTGTTTGTCAGACTTAAGCTGACAGTTGGAACATGAAGACAAAAATAGTTATGATAAATGAATTCATATCGATAATAGATTCAAATATGGTGTATATACAATTAAGTATCTATTATAAACGATGCATTTAACAGTTGTTTATAATAGCCAAAAAGCTGACGCATCGAATCTAGGTTTATGCATACATATTTACATATATAAATATTTGTTAATTAGCGTATTAAAGCCACAAAACCTTGACAAGGTTTGAGCAGGAAAAACTTTTTGCTACAAAATGCATTTAATATAGTGCAAACCATCAGATTTACCCCGGAAAAAAATGTTTAAGGATTACTTTTCGACACGCTAATATAGAAAGAAAGATTTCCCTCTAAGTCATGTATAATTATACACAATTTGCATTATTTAGTGGGTGTCTGTTTATAGATGACTTCAACCTCTTAAGATGACCAAACTCCACTGACTGAAATTTTTCGTACCAAATATAGGAAAATAACTTTACAGCCATTATTTCCATGACTAAAATGGGAACTAATCATTATTAAAAACAAAATAGTGTTAGAGTTATACATTAAAATTAGCCTCGAAACTGGAGAAAGCAAAACGAAGACTGGAAGACGAGCCGGCCCCCCCCCCCTTCCCCCCCCCCCCCAAAAGGCGCCCCCCTTCAGTAGCAGTAGCAGCGGCAGTAGCGCTGGTCCTCCAATGCATCATTCATCGATGGGAACATCGGTGGCACCTCCCCTGCCGGCCAAGCCACCAGAAACAGTTTTCTCATTTTGTCGTTTTAAAAGAAATGACAGCCCAACCCAATAATAAGTGATTAGGGCCAGCCTGCAATATCGCCGGGATTTATCTTAAGTACTTGTTTAAGAAAAATATCTCAAACTTGTTGTTAGGCTCTAATTTAAGAGTAGATTCAACAAATATCAAATGGGATATACTGATTTAATAATCAAAAATCTTTCAGATACAATTCGTTTTACTTTTTTCTTTTTTATAGTAGATTCGAAACCACTGAGAAGTATGCAATAAATAGTTTAATTCAATAGAATGCCTAAAAGCTTTCCAATATTAACAGAGTTCTGTTTCTGTGAAATATGTTAACTTTTGACTTAATGAAACTCTGTTAATCAACTTTAGAATGTGAATTGACCCAATTTAAGCCTTTTTACATTTGCATTTCCAATATATCATATGTTTTATATTGACTCTGCTTCTAAAATGAATACAGATTCATCGATACAATTGTATTATTGCCGAAATATAACTCGGGACAACTTTTCCTTCGTGGCAAATAACAGACAAACAAAATCCTAAAAGTATGCATAGAGAAAAATTAATAACTAGTTCACTTTGCCAATGAAAAAACAAATAATTTGAAACACCCTTTTGTCCTATGAATTTGCCTACCTCATAAAAAAAATTGCCAAAAAAAATCGACAGGTTATGGATTATGTTAACCGATAGATTCAAAAAATATAAAAACGCTATCTTCATAAACAGAAAGAGTGTCTAAGATCAATGCGAATTAAATTAGAAAATGATGTTCTACTTCCATGTGGTGAAAGCACAAAGTCCATAGTGATAATACAAAGATTTACAAAATCGAATTGCCGTATCTTATCACAATGACGTCATAAAGGTGATATTTATTCTTATAAATGGGTTGTTTTTCAAGGCTGTTGTCTTCAAGGGTTTCCCATTACATATAACTTGAAACTTAACCAAATTTATCACAAGTGAGTGTTTGTTTGATTAGCATTTCAAAGTGTCGTTTTGGGATTACACTGTGTGACAAAATTTATTTAATGTGGTTGGACACCCATCACACCCTATGGAAAAAGAAAGATATGCCTTTAAAAGGATATTTACGGAAAAAAGTAATACATACATACATATGTAGTTTTACTAGTCACTTTATCTAAAAAAGGTCTCAGAACATTGTTAAAATTAGTCACACAGTATTATTATTCATGTACTATTGAATGAATATGCCATGAAATGTCTGACTTTGCTAATCATTTCAAAATTTAAGTAATTGACTCACTGGAATCGAAGTGGCTATCGCTTTTTGTGAATGACCGTATGACTTTCGTCTTTCCTTTGTTTGGTGAAGCTTTTAAAATTAAATTAGAAGAAAAACATATCCATTTGAAATCTCCATTGATAACTAGACACTTACATATGTTGATATTTAAAAACAACATTTGTTTATGATTTTCAATATCAAAGTTGTGCTAAACACATGCATCAACATCAGTAGTGAATTTCAATTGGCAAATGGCCATAGATATGTTCCAGAAAATACTCAAAGAAATTTAAGTGCATTTCGAAATTGACTAGAATAAATGAAATGGCAATTTTCAATTGTATTTACAAATAAAGAAAGCAATAAATTGTTGTTGTCAAATTAAAAGAGAAAGATAAACATGTTTACTTGCGAGGCATTTAAAAATGCAATTTTACTATCATCAATCAAATAACTCAACTGGTCAGGCACATTCTCGATATGTCCATTTAGTCCCATAAATAGCCCCATAGAAGACGTTGACGATGATGATGATTAAGAGTCCAAGAAGTGAAAGAAAGAAATCAAACTGCCAAACGTATAGGGTGAGCTATAAACTTGATATAAAGTTTCTTAATGACTGTCCAATATCAATATCAATTATCATTATCAGTTCAGTTGACCAATTGGTCAGTTGACTCTAATGCTTATCAGTGATTTTTTAGAACTATATAGGTACATATATAGAGCCATAAAATTGGGCAGTATATTAAGTTTATACAGAGAATCAAAATGTGACCAATATGAACTCGGGCGATGATGATGATTATATGCAGAATATGGTTGTGGTTCACCGTTTATTTTTGGATATATTATTGTTTTTATGAACGTGGATTGTAAATTGAAATATACTTGTGACTTGAGGGGAGCTAGTTTGGTCAATTTGAACTTTCAACGGAAATAAGGCGGGCGCGCTTTGGCGATGGTCGGCCAAACACTTTTATGTTAAGTATACGCCTTGGTTACTGCAAACGTGTTAATACAAAAAGAATGCTGGTGAAATAGTTATTTCTTTTCTCTCTTTTTATTACGATAATTATAATGTACATATGTATATTTGGTTTGTGTGTGTGTGTGTGTATGTAGGTGAGCTTTAAGGCACATTCGTTGAATTTTACACAAATTGACTAGTTGATTTATGATTTCCTTCACTTGTATTACAAATGTTTTGTATGTATAAATAATGAGTATAAATTGTCTGGTGTTTTTTTTTCATTTTTTGCTCTCCATGAATAAAAATTAAAAAAAATTCGTTGTATGCTACACTAAATAGAAACTCAGTGCAAACTCTTTGGTATAACCGCATGGCTGTGTATGTATTTCCTGTATTCCTTTTAGTTTAGAATTTTCCGAGCAAGAAGCAGCATTGGCAGCATCATGAGTGTACTAAATCCTGCTAGTCCTGCGGCTCCTGATCGATTGGCGTCTGGCTGCTCGACCAGCACTACAGCACGGCTATTCTCTCGCTGCAATTCTCGATAGTTATTATGCAATTGTTTGCCCTCTTCGTATTCAATTTCCTGGAATTGATCCACCTGAGCAGAGGTAACAGGGAACGATTCAGCCAACACAATCCAAGTCACAGCCTCGGCACATGTGGGAGTGGTTAATGAACCGGCATAGGTAAAATAGGACGACACTCTGGGTATCAAATCATTCACAGATAAACTGTCAGCCACCTTAGTTGGCTGATTGATATTATCATAGCTCTTCACAGCTCCCAAACTTTTCACAATGCTGCCGATTGCTTCATTCGCAACGCTGGACATATGATAGAGGACTCCAATCACCACAATGCCATCAGGAAAGTTGGCTGCCATGGTTATATTTGGATAGATCTTATTGCGATGGACTATGTGAGCCTCCAAGGGATAACGCTCATTATTTATTGTATGCTCTGACCACCAATGGAGATGAATTTGTTCCACCACAAAATCACTCAACAAGGCTCCGCCATTTAAAGTCAGATCGTGATTAAAGCCCGACATTTGAACTGCGGAAAAATAGCGAGATTGAGAGAATAAATACATAAATTAGCCAACTGCCAATTGGGTATCATTTTTATATGCTTTAACTTACTTGAGTGGCCATTGTTGACCATTTGTAAGGCAGTCTGATGCTCATCATAATTCTCAAACTTCAATTCTTCAAATATGCCTTTAAGCGAACCCTTACTATTCAAATTGATTGGGCTCTGTTTTTTACCCGTATCACATAAACCGCCCCACTTGGGAAAAGCTAAAATTAGAGGAAAACATATCAAAGGATAAAAATTAATTCAAAGTTTTGACTTTAGAGAGATCGATATGATTAGAACCTACTCAATTCTCCATAGAACTTTTAGTTTAGTCTTTACCTCATTAAGACTTTCATCTACTTTAGATTTTGGGACAATTGTTTTATTAATAATAAACATAAATCTTTAATTTAACACAATTTCTTGTTGTTTGTAATTTAATTCGACATTATTGCCTAGAATTTAATACTCGGAATTTCGAGAGCGTGCTCTAAGAACATTTTGCTGGGTCAGTGGTTTTATCATTTGTCCAATGATCTCTCTACACTGTTCCAAGTTCCAAGTATTTGCATACACAACAATTTGGCACAATTTAGGAAAAATATTGCTCGGGCAGTTGAGCAAACTATGTATATCTGTATGTATATACATACTATATAAGTATATCCGTAGTTAGTCGTTGGCGTTGATTAACTAATTTTAGCAAATGAACTTTAATGGTCACAATGAGAGGCAGTTTTGCCGATTGGTTTCGCACTTACGTTCATTTGGATTGCTGTCCAAGTCCGGATAGCCCCATTCATTGGCCGAAGTCAGGCCTAAAAGGCAGCAGGCTGCAATTAAGAATAAAAAAGAAATTAAATATATGCAATTTGGTAATTATTAAGCATTAATTTGTTTTTTTATCTGTTTATTAAGATATAAACTGAGAGAGTGCAAAACAGCAGTTGCCATTAAAAAGAAAACAGTCAAAAGAAGAAGAATAAGAGAGGAATCGCCCGTCTCTCTGTCTGTCAGTCGTTCAGTTAGTCCGTCAGTGGGCCAAGACAACTACATAATGTTTTGTGTATTCGTCTCTTCTTATGGGTTTCATTTTGGCAACGTCAATAGCCCCATAGCAGCACCTTGCACTTGACTCTTGTTGGCTAAAAATAATCAGGAAATTTATGATGTCGCCAAGAGCACATACAAAAAAAAAAAACAAAAATACCCAAAATTAAGACAAAAAAGAAGAAAACATACATATAGAAACATATGTGCAGAGAAAATGATTTGGCTAACCAATTTCAAGTCATAAACGTGAGAGAATCATATTTGCCACTGGACTAAAAGCATTTTGACAGCCACAGATCAACATATCAACTAAATATGCCTCTGACATTGTTTTAATTCTTTTTTTTTTATAGGGTGAAGCATTTAAAAAATACTGAAATATCAACATAACTCTTTAATTTGCAATCAAAATGGTCAAATCAACATTAAAAGTGCTCATAAAAATGGCACATAAAAAACCACACATAGAATATGGACACTCATTTGTTTTTCTCTTGCTTAGTTAAACTTTAGCGTTTATTTATGAGCAAAGAAAATGACGACAACAGCTGAGGAAATTTGGAAAATTTAAGACAAAAAATATACTAAATGTACGGAATGCCTTTTTGGCATAAGAATGTAGTAAAAATCATGATCAGCTGACGTAGGGAGCAATTAAATTTTCTCAAAATTCTAAGGGAATTAACAATAAAATCAAATTCAATTTATGATCATGACTAAATGATGTCTTATTTGCCAAAATTGTATGTACTTTTCCTTGTCTAGTTTAATGAGTTTTTATTTGTTGTTGTTGTTTTTCGATACTTGAAAATGTAATCAAGAATTTCCATTTCTATAAAAAAAAATTGAATTGAATTTTTCCATTTTGATTAAAAAAGACATTCAATCATTTTGCTTTTGTTTAATTATAAATGATGAAACTGATTGTGACTTATACTAAATACTAAGTTAATGTCAATAGAAAATTAATCACAAGACCGAATCTATTTTTGTCTATCTATTTGACGAAACTTTTGATTATTTAATCTACTACAGACATTTAGAATTTTTAATCATGGACTCATAACAAAATAAGCATGAGCATGATGTGTTTTAAAAAGTTAAGCATTACGATTGATTCTATGGTAGGTACTTACATCAATTCTAAGATATAGTGAACAGAATGAATATTATCTACTTAGAATAGGAACTCATTTGAAATAGACATAGTTTGGAGTTAAGTGCTTTGACTGTGAATGTCACCTCAAACAAAATTCGAATCTGTTTAAACATTGATCCTAATTAGATTTCTGGCTTCCCCTTGACATTTTGCATTCTGATCTTATTCGTCCTATGACTGATGAATTAGGCTTAATGACAGGCTGATAGATGTTATCTGTAAATAAGTTTTAGAAATAACTATCCTATCTTAACAATTCTACTGCCTGACATCTTTTGTTTCCACCATTTTTGTCACAAAAGATAAATATTTATATTTTTAGTATTCAATTTTTACACAATTCTTCTCTATAAATATGGTAATTCTTCTCTAATTCTCTTGTTTCTCATTATGAATAATATTAAAGCTTAGTAAGCCTTTGTAACGATTTAAAAAACCATCAACATTTATAAGTTTAACTTGATTTATAATATCTATTAGAGTCCTGCAGGAGTACACTCATTTGAAAAGTCTCGAAGTATTTTGTTTCGTAGTTCCTGAATGTTTCAAGCCGAACAAACAAAAAACAAAATGAAAGCAAGCGAAACAAATGAATACAAATGAATACTTCTTTCAAGTGTCGATTTGCTTCGATTGTTGATTTGAAAATACGAGTAAATGTGAGACCGAGTTTCTACAGTGTAGAGGAGTTTCGTTTAGTGCTTTAGTGCGGATCTCTAATATCTATCTATAATATACTGATTTCTTCTTTTTTAGTCAGAATTAAAATATGTAATATCTTGGCCATCTTTGCCCCAGTCGGACATAAACTTCTATTCATTACTTAAATTGTTTCTATTACTCCTCCTTTAGTTGAGTCCTTGTCCAATATAAACGTATGATATGTACAAATTTATCTCTTCCTGCAGTAAAAGTTATTTTTCTATTCTACCTTGGTCATAATAGGGTTTTATTAGTGAGTTGTTGACACATTGAAACTAAATCCTTTTGCCATTTCTCTAATACCCTTTTAATTAGGGTATTACGTTTGTAAGAAACTGACTCATGGTGATAATGATATTTTATATATATATATTTCTATAATTATTATGTCAAATTGTCAATATATATGGAGTGATCAGATAAGATCGACAAACAAAAGATCTTTCGAGTGTTGTCTAAACCACTTAAATGATTACAAGTTTTGATTATTTTCCGCTTTCATCAACTTGAACTATTTGCAAATGGCAATCACATGCAACAAATGTCGAGCAACAATTTAAACTGCAATTAAGTGTTTGCATGTAAAGTTTATTTAATTTAAGAGAAAAACAAATAAAAAGAAATTACTGAAAAAAAAAAAACCGTTCAATGTGTTCAATTCAAACCCCCGTTGATCTGCGTATAAAAAAGTTAACAACATGTTAAACAAAATTGGGATAATCATGTGAAAAATGGCACAAAACAAGCAATCGAAATTGCACTTGAAAAATGAAATGCATCGCTGGACATATAGTGAAATTCTTGTTATACACATACATAGATAAAAAGTCATATAAAGTCTGTTCTGTCTGTTTTTTTGGCATTGCATTTTTGGCCATGTCAGCTTTAATTCAATTTATTATTTTGCATTGCACAGCAGGCGAGATAATGTCGAATTGAGTTGTTTCATTTTTCTGTCAAATCATTGTTGCCATTGCCCCCCTCCATCCACTTCCCCCGCAGACATCAACACATCTTAGACATGCGTTTATTTTACGAACTTGCTATGGGGTACTCAGTTCTTTTCCATATTGAATTTTATGAAGATTTTTACAATCGGCCATAATACACTGATAAAAGGAAAACATTTCGGGAGTGAGCCACATTTGATTTGAAATTGTCAATTGCTTATAGCAGCGAGGTAAGATAAAATGCCAGTACAATGCGGATCACGTGAATATATCTGTCAAGAACCTATAATGAAAAGGCGAGCCTCCATAAATTGTGGGTTGGGTTTATCCAATTATTAAATTTTATTATACGTTTCTTTTTTTCAAATTTATTATCCTAATGGGTGAATATAAAGGAAAGAAAGCCAATATAAATAATTCTCTTTATTTTTTGAGGACTTTAGAGTGATTTTTATGAACAAGTTGTAACTTTTTAAAAAGGAATAAAATATATTAATCTTTACCAATATATCACTCTCTATTTACTGAATTGGTAAAACTAATCTGTTTACTTAAATAGATTTTTTTGCATGCTATGCAGATTAGTTTACAAATTGCAGCCAAGTTCTAATTATGATCAGTTTCTTCTTCTATATACAAGTTTCTGCAATCTGTTTTGTTGTAAGACAAATATGAATAATTTTCCGATTTAGCTTTAATTTTGCGATTTTCTTATACAGTTGTCTTACAGTCGTCTATGGTTGTTTACAGTTAAAATAAACTCAATATTCTGTCACTTATATGGGATATGTGATATCTTCTCTATTATCTTGCGCCCTTACTGTGATTGAGGAATGTGTCAGCAAAAACTGAGATTGTTCTTCAGCTGCTTCTAATCAGAGGAAGACTTTGGCATTCTGTTGCTGACGCGTTAATGTTGGTTTACCCAGCCCAAAAAGCCAACGACATAATTTGGGGCAAATATCTGAAAGTCCCCCCCATAATAAGCACCTGCTATTAATTAATAACAAAATCGCAGACTATATGGTGTGTGTGATTTCTAATTTTATGGAGTTGGATGATCATGATTGATTATGATAGAAATTTTCCGTTCAACTTTCCAAGTGCCCGTCGTATCAGTGAAATAAAAATAAAGGGAGTTAAATGGCATACAATATAAATGAATAAACAAACTGATAGTGAGAGTAAGAGAGACAAAGATGTAAATGCAGTTCATTACACTGTAATTGAGATCATGGAATGCAAATACTTGCAAACAAAACGGAAGCACTCTGAGGGAAAGGGATTTATCAAAAGAATGCAACGGTTTCATTTCGCACGCCAAAAATCAACAATTACAACAATTCCTTTGTATTTAGAGTAGACGCTTCATTGACTTTGTGTCAGGGGATTGGCTGGAAAAACAGAATGTTCTTTGCCCTTTTGATCAATGGGAATGATCAATTGACGTAACAAAATCGAAAAAGTTTATTTGTAGGTAATTTAATCAGCTGGTATGTCATATATGTCAACATATATCTTCTCTTTAAATCACTGCTAATCTGAAAACCATTTGCTTTGAGTCGTCTTATTATCGGAACAATTTTGTTCGATAATGGCGCCTGTTTCCAAGTATTTTAGTATATGTTCGATTAGACTTAATCTCATCTCTCTCAGACATCCATAAACTTTTATAGGCAGAGTAATTGCCAGTTAATCGTTTAATATGCATTACAGTCAAAAATTTGAACCTTATCTGAAGATTTATTCACATGACGTACAATTACCTGACCACTTAAAGTCGTCTTGGGTTTTTTCTTTGAATTTGATACGAATAGTTGGCGGATAGTTCAATATTCTTCCCAATAACCTTACATTTTGGGTTGACCCTTTTCAACATTTTAGGTACGACCGTTGGATGAGTCAGTCTTTGAGGTTTTTGGGTTTGCAGAGGATTTGCAAACAAATAATCAATTTATTTATTTGAGTATCATTTGATGATTCATTGTCAAATGTTCTAAGTAAACTCTTTGAATTGGTTGGCTTATTGTAGTCATAGATTGCCTTCAAGTATGTATGTACATATGTATGTATTCGCCGGGGTTTCTTAATTAGGCAAAACAAAAAAAAAAAACTAAGCCCTACTGCCTTATAATTGTAATGGGACTGAAAGAAATTTCAGCTGTTTAAATGTGGTCCGAACTGGTTTCAATTGTTCTACAGTAAGAAAGAGACTTTGTCACTCAAGTAATTCTACTGAAAAACTGATTTTAATTAATATAATTAGTCTTCTAGAGATAAGTCTTCAAATTCCTATTGAAATTGAAAAATATATAAAGTCAACTTGGTAACTCTCCAGTTAATTAATTATCGTTAATTATATTGCAGTTAGAACAAACGCTTGTTGTTAAAGAAAGCTGTCAATTCAAAAATATCAATAATGATAATTATTAAAACCAAAACCATTTCGAAAAGTATTTGCCAATCATTTACAATTGATGAACAAATCAATTTATAAAAACGTTTTAAATTTTTGCCATAAAGTTTCTTTGGACCAAAAATTCTTTGGCCGCCAATTTTCAAAGCAAATAGCTAAACATTTCAAACTTTTGTATAAGCCAATGACACAGAATTTCTAAAATTTCATAATTTAGTTAATTGTAGAGTTAAAAAAAAGGTTTGTCAACAAAACTCTGTTTCGTGTATCTTTCAAATGTACAAAACTTGTGAAATTTGGTAAAATTTGACATAATTTGAAAAACTTATTGCAAATATCCGCGATGGAAATTGAACTGTCGTCACTTCCATCCCATTGTGGGAAACGGCAATTAGAGAATATGTAGATAGGTAATATAGCATATATATCATAGTAAGAAGACCGACATGTAACATTTGCTATAGCCTAGAGCTTAATCGCAAAGCCCATTGTCTTATTTCCACTGTCCACTTATCAATGCAAAATGATCGGCTTAATTGCAACGCAACTAAAAAATAATTGTAATTAATAGCAGCGACAATTAGAAATATTTTCTTAAATTTTACAAGCACTGGGATTGTATGGGAATTTGGATGAAAATAAAAAAAGGCAGGTAAAACAAAAAATTTGAAAATTTACCTAATGTCACGAAGATTGGAAAATGCATTTTTATTTCACTTTTTATACTTTTTTAAAATTTATTTACAATTAGCACTTGCACTTGAAAATTCTTGGAATTTATTTAGTAATTTATTTATTTTTTTTTTGTTAAGCAGAAGGAGGCAAGAATGGAACACGGAACTTTTCAAAGTCTCAGAGAGAACTCCAACAGTTTGTGGCAAGGCACGAGTCTTTTATAACGGGAATGGGAAACCGCAACGGGCGTCAGCGGCAGCGGTGACCAACAACCAACCAAACGCAACTGAAAACAGAACTGAAAAGCGAACCCCGAGGTATCCGAGCAATTCATGTACTCGACTACACACCCACAGGCACACACACACACACACACACACACACACACACACAGATACTGGCACGAACCCATACAGGCAAAGTCACATGAACAGCAGCAGCTAACTCAATGCGAATTGAATTGAATTATGGCAAGGTTTGTATTTATTTTTTGTCGGTTTTTCGCTCTCTCACCGAATAAATATGAAAAACTACAAAATGGAGAAGATTTCTAATCCCCTTTTAAGCATCCCTCTATCCCCCCACCCCCCTCACATACTCATACATATATACATATAGGTAATGACAGGAAAATATGCTATATAAAACCCTAAAATTTTGTTCATTCTGCTTACGTTTGCACATTTTGCATTAATTTATTAAAATTTTGAGAATTAATCATAATTTAATCAACCGAAAATGACCAATTGTTGCACCCACATATCATTTAACAAGGGGCAAGCAGCACACACAAAATGCTAATTGAATCAAATAGCGGCCACATGAGACAAAACTATGTCGAGTAAGTAGGGCTGCCTACGGTGGCAGGGGCAATAGAGTGTTGAGTTGCTGGGCAAAGGGGCGTGGCATATAATCGTCAGTTGTGAACATCATAAAAAGGGCAGTTAATCTGCCAGAGACAGCAATAACTGCAACAAAAATCAATGTCACAGCCGGCAGCTGCCTTTTTGGCCTCTCTGCCTGCTGTCAGCAATTTATTGTGGTAAAAGAGAGAGAGAGAGAGTGAGAGGGTGAGCAAATCAAAATGCATTTCCGCCACAAATCGATTTCTGAGAGCATTTAACACTAAATTACTGTCAAATGCAGCTTGCAATGCGGTGAATATCGTATTAGATCTCGATACGATTTTATGTGACCTTCCTAATAAAGCAATTGAATTGGTCTAAAATAAAGTAAAGTTAAATGAATTAGTATATAAAATTCAGCCTGGGATACACCAACTATTTACTGAAAACATCGGTAGAAATATGTTTAAATCGCGTCAAAAGTCGGAAAAAGAAAGATAAGAAATGTTTGACTTAATAACAAAGATGCAATTTATTTCAATATTTAATTTACTTCAATCTAAAGCATAAACATTGATAGTTTATTAAGCAAATCTCTAAAAAAACAAAAACGAAGACGTTTTAGATATATGCACATATGTCAGTAGCGGATCGTACACTCGATTTTGGGGGAGATCGAAGTCAAAATTTTGTTTGACCAAGTAAAATTTCTTAAGCAAACTCCGATTTTCTATCCGACTCGGAGTTTTAGGGGGGAAATTTACCCTATTTCACCTCCCGTAGATCCGCTACTGATGTATGTACATAGTTTGAAGAATTATAAAAAGATAAATAGATTAAAAAAAAACACTTGCGATGGTTTTTCAATTGGAAAACTTTCTTACATTTGATTTTGAAGCACAAAATATATAGTTTTAGCTGCAATGGGTTTTAATCAGGTAGAACCCATCAGTAGTCAATCTTAAACGACAAAAACACAAACAGGATTTTCCCAAACAGCGAATACAAAGTTGAAGATTAATATTTGTTCAATCTCTATTCAAATATTTAAGTATGGTTAAGTAGGTAGATACATTATTCTCCATCAATAGTGTTAAGCAAACCGAACAAAGCTGACAATGTAAATTGTCTTGAAAATTCATTGAATATGCAATTTGTTTAATATTGAATGTAAGACTTGAACCGTATTAAGTTGGGAAATACTTCTGACGATATTTGAAATCAACTAAATCTCAATAAAGTCAACAAAACTCTTAAGACCGTATCTCTTTATTTATAGCAAAGTTTTATTTGATGTAATTTCGAGTGGCTTTCTAGATTTATTGCCCACAATGTATGTGCCAAGTATGTTAATAAGCCAAGGGTAGGGGATTCACCCGGTGAGAAAGGCCCAAAAAACAGAGACATTTGAATTTAAGTTAAAATGGTCAAAATGAATGTTTACTCAGTTTAATAGACTTCATGAAATTGCTGGCCTATGAAATTATTGCAATTTGTTGCACAAATAGCTAAATTGCATGCCAAATGAAATGGGGTCCTTTTAGTTTACTTAAATATGTTCATTGCAAATCAAATGCTAGAATTATAAATAGAAAATCGCTGCACCTTTTTGAGTGTTTTATCGGGCATTCGCATCAATTTTAGGGGGCGAATGCATTTTGTTAACCGCCGGAAAAGCAAATAGATAGACAAGCGCGATGACAAAATGCTTTCTCTCTCTTTCGCTCTGGGCAAGTGGCACGCAATCCGGAGGGGCGGGGTCCCACATGTGACAAATTGTGCACACTCGCTGACCCCAATAATTATTACAATTACATTAAGCGACAAATAGGGCCAGAGTAAAATTTAAATAAACAGCGTGTGACAGACAAAATGTATTGCAAATTAAAATTGAACGGCAATCAGACACCAATTGAAAAGCAATAAACATGTGATTTCGATTTGATTTGCTGATCGATGGTACAATTTAATTAATAAAATGAATGGGTGCCGGACAGCAAAGTGAGCAATCATCAATTGATGTTAAATTGAATTTTACGTTTAATAAATATTGGCGCGTAAATTCTAAATGTTTGCTTACTGGCGCCACATAGCCACCCACCATCTTGATTATCGATTAATTCTCATTTGTAAAAAGACAATCGATATTATCCAAAATAATCGATAATTTTAAATTTTTACCGCGAATGTTAAATTTGTACGGCGAACTGCGGCTGGGGAATATTTGGCCTTGTGGTTGTTGTTGCATTTAAGTATCACCCGTCTCTCATGGTGCATAAAATGAAGCGAATTCGGCCAATAAAATAGAAGTATCTCTATTGAAGAGAAAGCCTTTCGTATGTTTGTTTATCATACATTATTATACTCTTGCAGAGGGTATTATAAAATTGGTCAGATGTTTGTAACGAACAGAAGGATACGTTTCCGTCCTCACAAAGTATATATGTACGTATATTCTTGATCAGCATGACATATATTCTTGTTTCATTTAGCGCGTTGTTTGACTGCTCTGGCAGCCGAATATTTTACTCTGAATTATAAAGTTGAAGAATATTCGGCTGCCAGAGCATACTGAACTGTATTTGTTATAGAAAATCAAGAAATATCGTAAACTCAACAATATCTTTGTTAGTGCAAACGTAAGATTCAAAAAACCCGCTAATTTGTGTATCCAGAATGTGACATCTGGCAACACTATCTCAAAATTTGACAGCTTCTTTTAGCCGGAGATAGCTACTTTTAGCTATAGTCCGGATAAAAACATAAATTTTATTTTGGTAATTACACAAAAACTTACGATTTTTCTTATTCGTTTGACCAAATTTATGTAGTTTAAGGTTGTGTTGGGCACGAGTTGCTTAAATCGATAAATTCATAAATAGAATTGAAATTTTAGTCGTGAAAATATTTCAATCATAGTCGGCCAGTCAAAGTTTTCTATCAGTCATTAGTCGTTGAATTAATTAAAACAATTGTTTTATTCGTTAAATTTTACTGTATTTTCTTACTGTTCTTTGAATTTGGCAATAAATGCATTAAAAAAAAAAAATAAGGAAATTGTTAAATACAACCAATGTTTATTGGGTAACACATTATCGAGTGTCATCGCCGCAACTCGCTTCGAATGCCGCCGAACTGCGAAACAGAGTGCAAAAGCAAAACGAAGAGAACGCAGCGCAACCGAGAAAACCAAATCGAAGCAGCACTGCAAGCGAGATATATTTTTATTTTCTAAAAGTTTATTGCCAATTTTAAAAGGATTTGCGTGCATCAGAGCAAGAAGTCAAGTGCCGGTTAGCCGTAAGTTAAATAATATTCGCAACATTTTATCTATTGCAGTTGTAAAATGAGTTCCCAAAATCACAAAATCTTCGGAAAAGAACCGAAAAAAAACGAAAAAGAAAAATGAAATTTGCAAAGCGGCAGCGCCGGCAGCGGGCAGCGACTGCGGCGAATTTGAATGTGTGTGCAGCTGAAAGAAGAAAAAGGGCTACGGCACGAATTATAATAAACGATTCCAATTCAAATCATTTAAATGAAAAACCTATATGGGAATTATGTTTAAAAACGTATGGATATAATGTGTGTACATTTAATATGTAAAAAAAAAATCCGCATGTGCCTGTCACACAGTTTATGGGTGTGTGTGTGTGTGTAAGACGGTCTATGTGTGTGTGTGTGTGTGAGGAATTCTTATTGGAAAAGCGTGCTCAGCAGTGTGAACGAACGAATAAAACATTTCGGCGGCCGCTGCTTTTTATGTGTCTGTGTGTGTGTGTGTAAGAGAGAGCGCCTCTCGCATGGCATACGAAAGAAAGACAAAAATTGAGAAGAAGAAGCCGGTGCTGTCACTGCCTCAGCTGACGTAAACGTCGCTGTTGCTGCTGCGTTTTATATGTGTGTGTGTGTTTTTTTTTATTTATGCCCAAAATAACTTCAAACTGATTTTTGATTTCGTCTTTTTGTCTGTCAATATAAAACAAAAAAAATATTCATTTATTTATTTCCATTCTCAAAACTTCTTGACAGGAACAGCAAGCGAAAAGACTGATTACAAAGTAAGCAGCAGCAGCATCAGCGGCAGCGAAAGGAATTTCACCCAAGGCTAACTTCAGGAAACAAACTTCACGTCACTCAAATTTTGTGAGTATAAAAGTTGAAAAAATTTTCAAAAAAAAAAAAAAAAACATGATAGTAAAGCTTATCTAATCACTTTCACATTCCCAAAGGCAACAACAACAATCGTCATATATAAAAACTTATATATTGAAACCTAGAAAGGAACAAAAGGGATTTTACAGAGAATCAAAACAACATTTTCTTTCAACTGCATTTGCCTTGTTTGGACAACAACTTTGAAGGATAACGACGATAACCCACAACGAAAAAGAACAGGAGGTGGACGAGCACGCGCCAGCGGACGAGTGTGCGGGGGCTAAGGTCCAAGAAGCAGGCGGGGGCCCACAACCATAACAACAACAACAACAACAATTGCAACTGGAACAGCTTCATCTGATCAATCAAGTGGATAACAACATTTGCTAGCACATTGGACATTATGGACGATTTGTTGGTCGAAGTTAGACTTGATAATGGCGCCTACTATAAGGTATGAGGGCGGGCAATGAAGTCTCCTTAGGCAATTGGCGCCGTTGTTTTTCTGTCAGTCTGCCGCCCCAGGTTCTAATTTCGTGATTTTTAGCTTTATTTCTTCTATAAATAACTGCAGCATTTTGTTGAGTGGAGTCTCGACATCATCCACACACACACACACACGACACGCGTAGAGGGCAAACGCTGCGTCGCGGCTACTGCACTGCCAATATCGTATGTGTGGGTGCAGCGGCAGCAGTGACAACAACGTCAGTAGCTTTGGCCAGTTTTTAGCTTCTTTTTATGTCATGGTTAGGTGGTTCCCCCTTTTCCGATAAAACCAATTTTCAAAATATTGTGCTGAGATTTATGTATGCCAGGAAAGTCTTTCTCTGAGATTGAGATTTCAATCATATATAGTTTTGATTGTCCCTTCGTTTATATACGTGCCTTCTTGAATTACTAGTTTGTTATATAATACTATAGGTATATAAAGATTTATTTCTTCGTTTCGCCAGGAAACGCACCTCATCCTCGGTTTAAAAGAAGAATTTCATTCAAGAGTATTGCCCATTCTATCAAATATTTACTTTCATAAATCTCCAGGCAACTCCTTCACTTCATTGGCTATATAAATAAGCATCAAGTTGTCATTCAATGATTTTTGCAATTTCAGACGATCTGTGTTGGGGTTGAAGGGGTTAAGACATTGATGTTTTTTAGATGAATCAGCTTGAATAGCGTATAATTATTTGTTTTTCTTTTAGATAAGGTTTCCATAGCTTGTCTGTACCCCATTTGCTGCATCCATTTCACAATTTCAGAGGCATTTCTTTACGTTCGGTAGTTTTTTGTTGTTTTCTTTTTACTACTTTTTGTTTTTTTTTTTTTTTTTAGAATGATCATAAAAATAAATAAATTATATATACATATGTTTGTAGCTAAAAAGAGGAAATATCATAAGGCATACAACATTAATGACACACATTTTTCTCTCTTTCTTGCTCTATTTTCTCCCCCGCTCGCTCTGCCCATCGTTCTCCCTCTGTGATGGTTGGTCTCTCCTCTGCTCCTTCCGCAACGACGACAACAGGGCCAGGTGACAGCTGTCGGTGATGATGGCATCTTTGTGGATGTGGACGGGTAAGTTATCTATCGGGACAAACAAACAAAACAGCCGACACACACACACCAAGAGAATAAGAATAAGGGAAAAACGTGCGAATTTGATTTAAACAAAAACATGTAAAGTGTTTTGTATACATATTTTCCAACTAATTTGCAACAATTAATATAATCTCGGTATGCCTAGTGACGCCTCAAATGCCGACAACGTCGTTTTTTTGTTTTTGTGTTTCATTGCTTTTTGGCATCAAAATTAGAAATTAGAGATGCTGGGCACGCATCATTAATGCTTTGCCTCTGCTCTCGACTCTCGTCCGCCTGTTTGTCTGTCTTTCTGTCTGCCTGTCTATCGTTAATTTGGCGCAATTTGTTAAAATTCTCTGATGCTGCTGCCGCTGCACTAACATATCTCCTATTTGGTGGCGTCATATAGGCAAACCAGCTAACTGACTGACGATTCACTGACCAAAGACGACATAGTGTCTTGCCGCACTCCGCCCTGACAGCTTTTCAAAGCCAATAACTGTGTACATATGCTTCTGACGTGGACTCTTTCTTTCACACTTTTCGGTTTTTTCTTTTAATCTAACGGAGAAGGGGCAAGAGGTAGCCAGCTCCTGCCAAAGCGCTGTCAAGTGCGAACGACAAATGCCACTAAGCAGCAGCACCAACAGCAACAACAACAACAACATTTAGCCATCTTGGTCAGCATCCAAGGAAACTATTTTTAAATACCAAATGAGAAAACATTTCATTCCCAATTTTTCAAAATGGCCATGTCAATTGGTTCAATCAATTCGCAACTAATGTCGTTAGATTGAATAGTTTTTCGAATATTGATTAGTATTCAGTTGAGGCTTGACAAAGTTGCAGACTTTATTAGTAGTTTTTAATTATCTTTGATCTTAATTGCTGCCACAATAAAAAAAATTAAAATTAAACGTCATTAAAAAGTAAAGTTTTTTACATATATAACTTATATTTAGCAATGATGTTTGATGCCATGAACGATAAAGAAAATTAATCTTAATAGAAGATCTGAAGAATATTTTAATTAATATTAATTAAATCAAGTGAAATTTAATTACAAATCATTTTCAGTAGAAGAGTATACAGTATTCGATGTGTTTATAATAGAACAATTTTAATTTTATTCTTCTGGTAGATAGTTTCTTCATTTTGGTGGTGGTCTTTTGCCTGTTTTGTGGCCTGCTGCATTTTTGTGACATTTTTGGAACGAAAGTTTTTAGTGTTTTGGTTTTGGTCTCATTTAATTTTGTATTCTATCCCCAATGGTTGTTGGTCTACGGTGAAGAGGGGAGGGGACAATGTCTCATATGTGTATGTAAGAGATTCCTCTTGAGTTGAGCTAAGCGGCAGCTGAGTCTAAAATTAGTTGGACCATCCTGTATGTGTGTCCACTGTGTTTGGTTATACTCCCTGCCTCTCTCTCTTTCTCTGTGTGTGTGTGTGTCTATATGGCATTTCCGATTTGTGTCTTATGCCGCGGACACTGTGCGGCACCCCCACACTTGTTGTTGTTGTTTGTTTGCTTGGCATTTAGCCAAATATAAGATGCCTCAGTAGAAACAGCAATAGCAGAAGAAGTTGCAATTGTTTTTTGGCAAACACCTGTCGCTAGATTTGTTTTTCTTTAATTTAACCAAAAAAAAAGTGTTTGATTCTATTGCATTGTTTGTTACATTGCAGTGTGTCCGAGATTTTGAAATATCCGTTTATCAATGTACGCCTGCCACCCGAGGGATCTGTCGAGGCATCGTCAGCGGCGGGAGGACCACCACCAGCGGCCTCAACGCCAGCTGGAACACCCAATTTCGAGGAGGGGATGGAAGTTGAGGTATTTACGCGCACAAATGAGCGCGAAACCTGCGGCTGGTGGGTGGCCATTATCAAAATGCTCAAAGCTGATATCTGTGCGGTGGCCTATACTGGTTTCGAGACACCCTATACCGAAATCTGTGAACTGGGCAGATTGAGAGCCAAAAATCCAAATCCGCCAATAACACCGAAATCATTCTATCAGTTTACGCTGCCTGTGCCCGAAGAATTGCGTGAAGAGTGAGTTGGACATTTCGATGAATAATTCTTGCAAACTCGTTTAATTTTGTGCATTTATTTTGTCCTTCAGAGCCCAAAAGGATGGAATACATACGGAATTTCAGCGCACAATCGATGCCGGTGTTTGTAACTATAGTCGCGACCTGGACGCCCTGATCGTAATTTCCAAATGGGAGCACACTCAGAAACGTGCCGGTATGCTCAAGGATATGCATTTTCGTAATCTATCACAAAAGGTATCTAATATTGTCGTTTTTAACGAAATCAGAGTCAAAACTTAAGATTGGCATTCGCAATTTCAGGTTATGCTCTTGAAAAGGACTGAAGAAGCTGCGCGTCAGCTCGAAACGACCAAACTAATGAATCGTGGGTAAGTGAAATGCCTCAAATGGCAGCAACTCCAGTACAATTATTGGCTACTAGAAGAGTCGATTGAATCACTAACTGGACGCTCTTGTTATCTGTATAGGAACTATGTGGAAGAATTTCGCGTGCGCGAGGATCTCATGGGCCTGGCAATTGGTTCGCATGGCTCGAATATACAAGCAGCACGCACGCTGGTCGGCGTCACCAATATCGAGCTGGAGGAGAAATCATGCACATTTAAAATTAGCGGGGAAACTGAAGAATCAGTGCAAAGGGCACGCTCAATGCTTGAATATGCCGAGGAGTTCTTTCAAGTGCCACGTGAACTGGTGGGAAAGGTGATTGGCAAAAATGGTCGCATTATACAGGAAATTGTCGACAAGAGTGGTGTCTTTCGAATCAAGGTGAGTGCTGTGAGTATTGTGCGCTCAAGGAAAATATTGCCTTATGTATATATATATATTTTTTATTTCCAATCAACACAAACAGATCGCTGGCGATGATGAACAAGACCAGAATATACCGCGTGAATTGGCGCATGTACCATTTGTGTTCATTGGCACTGTTGAGAGCATTGCGAATGCCAAAGTGCTGCTGGAGTACCATTTGTCCCATCTAAAGGTGAGCTATAATGGTGTCTCAACTGAAATGTCAACTAATTTCGGTCTCTCTCAGGAAGTGGAAAAGCTGCGCCAAGAGAAATTGGAAATTGATCAACAACTGCGAGCCATTCAAGAATCCTCCATGGGCTCCACACAAAACTTCCCCGTTTCGCGACGCTCTGAGCGCGGCTACAGCAGCGACATTGAATCAGTTCGGTCTATGCGTGGCGGTGGCGGTGCTCAGCGCGGTCGCGGTGGACGTGGACGTGGTGGTGGCGGTGGAGGTGGTGGTGGTGGCGGTGGTGGTGGTGGAAATGGTCTGAATCAACGTTATCAAAACAATCGACGCGATGACGATGACTACAATTCCCGCGGAGATCATCAGCGCGATCAGCAGCGTGGCTACAGTGACCGTGGAAGTGGCGGTGACGGTGTTGGAAACTATCGCGGTGGCAACGGCGGCGGTGGAGGAAATGGCGGTGGTGGCAACAACAGACGCGGTGGCGCAAATCGTCGACCTCCACGCAATGATCAGCAAAATGGCAGGGACTATCAGCATCTTAATCACAATGATGATATGCGGGAGACGCGTGAAGTGAGCAGTCTGGAAAGAGGTAAGTGAAAGGAATTTCAATACTTACCACCAAGTAAAAATACATTTTGATGACCCCATAGTGTGAGATTAGTTAAGAACTGTCAGATGGCCAAAAGGAATATGTCAAACAAAATCCATTTATTTTATACGAAATGAAAGGGTTGGTACTTTTCTTTGCCATTCTTTCATGGAAGTCACCAAAACGTACAAATGTTTACTACTTATTAAATTATTTGAAATATATTCTACTTACTTGGCTATAGTAATACTTTTATGGCTTTGGCAATTTTCTTAACAAATTTGGTAGATGAAACTATCTTTGTTAATGTTTCGCCTAGCAGAAAGGCATCAGAAGTGTCCTTAAAGTTTTATAATAGACATTTTCTGTCATAAGATAAGAAGTCCTCTGATACAAGGTTAATTAAACTAAATGGCTATGAATTGTTTGGCACCAAGAATCATTCTTAGGTTCATTATACAAAGTGCTTTTTATATGGAAAATTGCAGCAGTTTAACCGAAGGCCTCATTAGTCATGGCTGCAAACTTAAACTTAAACTTTGTAAACTTAGGTTAACTCTACAAACCATTGCTGAAGGAGGTGTAGATCGAGCGAACCATAGTTTGCGTCGCAGATTATATCAACGTTGATTAGTCAATTATTAAGATATTTAACTCTTTACCTTTTCATTTTAACACAGCGGATAGCAACTCTTCGTACGAGGGCAGTTCGAGAAGGCGTAGAAGGCAAAAGAACAACAATGGAGCCACCAATAATAGTAAGTTTTAAGATTTTAGCAAATATACTTTCAAAAGAGGATCTAATTTAATCAAATTTTAATCAGCAAATGGTGCATTGCCAAATAACAACAAGCAGCAACAACAGCAGCAGCAACAACAGCAGCAACAGCCGCCGGCGCACACAAATAAGACGTCACAGAATGCCACCGATATCAATAAACAGAATAGCGGCAATGCGAACAATGCTGGCGGTGCAATTAAATCAAAGGATTCGATGAAACAACAACAACAGCAGCAGCAGCAGTCGGGGCCACAACAGATGCAACAGCCGCCGCTGCCACAGCAGCAGCAGCAGCAGGCGCCGCAACAGCAGCCGAAACCGCGACGCAATAACAAGAACCGTAGCAACAATCACACAGATCAGCAGTCGGGTCAGCAGCAACAGCAGCTGACGGAGAACATCAAAAAGGAGGGTCTGGTGAATGGCACATCCTAAAAAGCAGCAGCAGCTATTAATGCAACTGAACACAACAACACGAATTGCACATCGTTCGAGAAACAGCATCAACAACAACACCCGAGAGAAACAAAAACAGAAATTGGTTTGTTGTTCTGCAACAAACAAACAAATGAAACAAAACGGAAGCAGGCAAACGTAAATTTTAATGTTAATATCGTTAAATATCGCCCCGCCACATTACAAACAAAAAAACCAAAAAACAAAAAAAAAAATCAATGAAAGAACGCAACACCAACAAAAACAACAGCAAAGAAAGAGAAGAGTAGGCAGCCTACAAAACAAACAAGTAAATTGTTGGATTAACTATTTCAGTAACTAAAAAACAAAAGGAAAAGCCGCAAAATATATAAAAAATATACATGAGATATGTTATAATTGTAAAAGCATATACATACTAACAACACACACCCACACACACACATACACACAACATACTCAAACACTCATAATATAAATATATATATACACACACATACACATACAGAGACAGATAGACCGTTCGAATTATACACAAAAAAGAATTGGATAACACATCCTCCTCCTTATATGCCTGTGCCTAGGCTTTTAATATGCATTCAAAATAGACCAACACAAACAATTCAATAACGAATCAAAATAAAATTATGTATAAAATTTAATAAAAAGGCTACACAAATAACAAGAACGAAACAAGAAGCGATTAACAATTCAAAATGTGTTAACAAATTAATCCGAAATCCTAAGTTTCCGCCTCATAGATCCAAGAAACTATTCCACTTCTAAAGTGTCTTCTCCTCTTTTGGCTTCTTGAAAGGTATCTTTATAGATATGTATATGTATGTGGATACTTTAGAAGAATCAGAAGATTAAGAAAAATTCTATATAATTGCAATTTTTTTCTTTATTGGTCTTGATTTTTGTTTGTTTTATTTATTATTATTATTTTTTTTTTTGAATGAACAAACGAATTTCTGATTAGTTTAGTTTGTTTTTGTGTATAATTCGTGCAACAAACTGTGCAAGTGTGGAGACAGCTTTTTTATATATATATATATATATTATATATATTAATATTTTTATTAAAATCTACTTTTTTTGTATTATTAAATGTTTAGTTTCCTTGGCCGCACAGTGAAAATGAAAAGTGGCTAATGGAAAATGCAACAAGAAAATCGAAAAAAAAACTATTGTTTGATTTACATGGAAAATCCTCTCTTATTTTGTATAATGTTGTATTTATTACTATTATTATCTCATACTACACAAACACACGAACACACACACATCAAACAGGCTCGCTCTAACACACACACAACACACACACACATTTAAACTCATCCATTTCTGGCAATTACACTTGTTCCATTTTTGTTTCTTACTTTTGCTTTTGCGCCCCCTCCTCACCCTCAAATGAAAAGCAAACAAACCTATGCGAGTAAAAATCATGCGTATACTAACATTAGTATCTTCTATTAAATACTCTTAAATTATTTAAAAAATTACAAAAATAAAAAAAAACAAAAACAAAAAAATTGCCACAGCCTTCAGCAGCAGCAGCAGCAACAACAACAACTTCATTGAATACAATCAATAACAACAAAATGCAAATGTAATAGAAAACTTAAAATAATTTAAATTAGTTCAAAAACACCAAGCGCATAATATTACATAAAAATATATATTTGTATTGTAATAATTACAGATAAATGCAGCAAAAACCGTTCAAGAACAACAAAAACATAAAAAAAGGGAATCTTCTCATTCAATTGAAGAACAATGTCAATAAATTGTAAGAAACGCAAAAACAACAAATAAATATAAATAAACACCTTTTAACATTATACATAAAATCTATAAAAGAAAACAAAACAACACAAAAGAAAAAGGTTAACGATAAAATAATAATGTTGAGTAATTCAAATTAAAAGTAACAGAAAAAAAATAAGCATAATATATAAATTTAAATGAGTAAAACAAAATGGAAAACAATGTGCGATTTAAAATTATTATTTATATGAAAATGAACTTATAAAGAATAGAATTATAGCAAGTAAATTTTATTAATTTAAAATTTATATGTATACATAAAACAAAAACAAAACAAACAAGAAAAACGGAAACAAAAAACTTAAAAAAAACCCCTTGATATTTTATTTGGTATTTTAGGGATTTCTATGCATAAAAGTTTTAGTTCGCATTTAATTCCGTTGACTTAAGAGTAACCGCTGAGCAGTGGATTTGAAAAATACTGATTTACAGAAATTTTTGTATATTTGGAACATTTCGCAAAGATTTAGTTTAGTTTTGATTCATTCGCATTCAGGCAATCTTTGATAATCCAAGCCATTGATTTCAGCTAAATACAATCGCAGATCCTGCCGACTTGGTTTTTATCCAAGATGGTAAGTTGGTTTCCTTTAACTTTAATCGAATACTGAAAACGAGAGAAAATGAAAACCTTTTAGAATTTACAAATGTAAAAATGCATTTATTGTTTTTTCAATGTTTTGTTTTATTATTCCACAAGGACTAAATACACAGGCCGACATTTTTGAGTTCATGAAAAAGTGTTTTGAGTTGAATAGGCGCCCCCTAGTAATTGAGGGGTGCTGAACACGGCCTTGTACTTAGTTTTTGTCCATCACGTCAGGTTTTCGAGAAAAAGTGTGTTGAACTTATAAGTTGACCCCATTTGCAGTATTTTTTTGTATAATATAAATATAATATTATGCTAAAAACAAAGGTACTTCTTTGTTATAATGCATAATATCTTACACTTTGGATATGGTTCTATATTGATTTAAATTTGAAACAAAATTCCAGAATTGTAAGCTTTTTAATTTTAAAGAATTATGGAACTCTTGTGCATCTTACCAATTGTTTATTAGTAATGTTTGCAAACAAGAGCTGTTTTTGCTACACAGGATATTCTGAAATCTGCTAAAAAAGTTTAAAATTTTGTTTTAGAAAGTTCTACAGTACCTTTGGGTGCCGATTTTCCGACCCCAGATCCCCTGATTTTACAGAATCTGGACGTGATGGAGAAAAACCAAGTAAGCAGTGAAAATCAGCTTACCCGAATTAGTTAAGAACAACTCTCAAGTTAACGTCAGCAAAAATCATGTCGGCCTGTGATATTAACTACAAAGTCAATTAGATAATGTTAATTAGACTCACAATTTTAAAAAAGGTATTCAGAATCTATTAAAATCTAATAATTCTTTTACTTATAATACACACACTTTATGTGTACGGTTCTGTCAACAAGTCTCAGCTTACCAAAGTTTGGTCCACGTTTTATGGATTGGATTTAAAGGATTTAATTCTTATTGGCTGTGATGTTTTGAAAATCGATGATATTTAAATTGTTAGGTGTTAGATAATGCTGAAAGAGTTATGTAAAAAGGCCGGTCACATACTGAAACCACTTTCAATTAAGGTTAATGTCAGTGTGAGACCGGTTTGACGCAACTCTTAAATATAATTCGAATCATTCATGAGTGCATTAAAGATTTGATTGGTTAGTTAATAGTTAATTCCACTGAGGATTTGGTGACTTGGTTGATTTAACATCATTATTTTCACTTGGGAATTAGAATTGATTCAATATTCTGTAATATATGCCAAACAACTTTTGGCGTCCGATTGAAAGTCCATACAACTGATCAATTGACCAATGATCTTAAACCAACCAAGTGAATTCATGAGGAAATTTTGTTAGTTTCATTATTTATCTTTATTTATTCTTACTTTGTAATGTTCACTCACAATATTTGAAGTGCGTTATTAATTAGAATAACTTCTAATGTCTATTATTTGTTTACAGGTTATTGTAAATTTTTGGATTACCTTTTTTTCGATTATACAATTGAAGGTCAGTTATAATTTAGTTTTTTTTCGCTTGATCCGATTGTTGTCATAGCCTGTCGCGGCGGCAGTGAAGATAGTGGCTGTGGTTTATTGTTTTGGCAATTTAATTGGCTACACAACCAGCTAACCACACTGCCAAAGCGCATAGCCAATAGAATGTTAAATGAATTCATTGCTGTAGAAAACCGCACAAAACTAAACATTCATTTTCATCAATTTTAATTTGGAATGCTCCCAGGAAAATTCTGTTGCCATTTACCTTGTTTGTTGTTGGTTTTTGTTTTCATCTGAAATGGACATGAATAATTAGATTTTAAAGTGTTTATTTGGATAGATTTTAAATAAAATCGTTACGTTTTCAGTGGCGCCATCTATATAAAAATAAGTGTAACTGAGCCGGAAGTCCTAAGGGCTGAGTAAAAAGTGTCTAAGGACTGAGTAAGTGTTCATTTTGGCTGGGCGGGCAAAAGATCGTCAATATTTAAAATTTGCTAAAAATCATACACTTTAATCGGCTCGAATTCCTTCGATAATATTAGGTAAAGCTTTGTATTCTAGATATACTGGAAAACCTTAAACTGATCTTTGTTAAATTCATTAAAATTGTAGATCAACCTTAAAACTATCTGATTGTGAGATCGACTTTTAATCATTTCAATCATGAAAATTAGTAATTTTCGTTCAGAAATCAGTTTATAGTTTGTTCAATAATTTCACATGTTATTGGCCAATTTGTTCAACAAAAATAAATTTAACGATACGAAAATTAAAAAGTACAAATGAATTTAAAAAGAAATGGAAACGGATTCCAAACAATACTTAAGAACTTTGTCAATATTTTGGTATGGAATTTAATATATTCTTAATTTCTGTATCTAACAATATCCAAGGTCAAATCGAGATCATCTGGAAATTGCTAAGGTGTAACGTATTTAGAATACGGCTAAAAGTATTTGAACGAAGTAAATGAATGCAAATCATTTAATCTTCGATTTTCGATAATAGTTTTTTAAACTTTCATCAGACATTGGCATATTGTGTAGACCCAAAACGATTAGAGTCTTCCATACAGAACTTTCATATGAAAGTTAACGTACAGAAAATAATGATCAGCCCATAAACTTGATCGGTAGATATAGCAATAATAAAGGAAGGTGGACAAGGACATTGAGATAAATTCTTCAATGTGTAGGTAAATAAAACAACAACATTATTATAAAATGTGTGGTATCTTTTTTATTATTATTATTCATATTTATTTGTCTTTATTTCATTCAAGTTCTTTTCTTACAAAATATAACTTATAATTAGCTTACTTAAATGTAAAGAGTTTTTAATTATGAAAATCAGTTTTTTTTGTTCTCGTTGAGAACTTATCACATTAAACACGTAAAAAATTGCATATCATTATATATCTCATTGAATATATATATATGAATGTATATATTGAGGTTTATTACTGTTTGATTTATGTTATTCAGCATTTTCTTGCATACGAGAAGATTGTACGTTCTGGAATGTCGTACCAGATAGTGCATTTACAAGCTTTTAGAAATTTTCAGTGCAAATGCACTCCTGACACGCAGCCCAAAACCTTCAAAAGGATGCTTGTTTTCATTTGTTCTTAAACTCGAAACTGAAGGAACTATGTAAATATATTTATTTTTTTATTAAACTTTTCATCTTGATTTGTTTTTAGGGTTTTCTTTTGTTCGTAGAACGCGTAGGCGGCGTGTCAGCTAGTTGTGTGGGCGTGGCAAGTTGGCAAATGGCAGGCGGCAGTAAGGATGGTGGCTAGGCTAATTTGTATTTCATTATTGTTGGTTGCAGAACAAAAAAAAAACCAAACAGGATAGAAAACACAACAAAAAGAAGCAAAAGAAGTAGAAGAACAACAACAAGGCAAATGTAGGAAATATCAAACAGAAATGGAAATATACATGCAACAAGTACAATGAACTGGTTGCCACACATATCTCTCTCTCTCTCTCTCTCTCTCTCTCTCTCTAGCTCTCTTTCAATTGCTGGTGCCAGAAGAAGAAGCAGGTGCGCAACGCCGCTTTGGTGATAAGAATTAGACAAATTATAACTTTGGGGTGAAAAACTAGGTCGATGTGAAACGATTGATATTTAGTGATCAGTGATCAGCGATCGATGATTGGTTATAAAAGTCGTTTGTATGTCGCATTTATGTCAGGCGCAACTATGTTTTATGCCTCGTCTTTATCTGTGTCTTGCGTTTGTCCCCCCCATTGTCATCAATCAAGCTCCATAAGGCACTTTTCGACGCACCCGATTATTAACCCCAAATACAAATGCCAAGTCAACGTTGGCCAAATGCTAGATAAGATAAGCACAGGATTATAAACTGATAACTTTCCCATAAAAGTCCATTTTTACGATTCCAGGTACAAAGAATTCAAGAAAACAATATTCATTGGTATTGAGCTTCTTGTTTTGTATTTGGTTTTCAGAGCAAGACAGAACCCCCGATACGATATATATGTATCTGCGAAATAGGCTCAACCAATTCTAACCTTCAATTTCGACTTGCTTGGCTGCTTTTTTCGCTATGAGGTGCGGCACATAAAAATCAAAACAGACAAAATATATATAAATGTAAAAAAAAAAAAGCAAAATGCATTGAAATACGCCTTTAATTTGGTAAACGAAACGAGGCCAACAACACTTTCCGCAACATTGAGAGAATAACCGATTATTAAGACCGGTGTACTTGATGGGAATTCAAAAAGCAATCAATGACACCAAATTGAAACCATTTCCACATGAAGAGATACGAAATTCAAATTGAATATACCTTTAAAACAGTTGAAGTAAACTCAAATTTAGATTGACAATCGTTTGCTCTCTGTATAATCAAAGTAAAAGACGAACCAAAAGTAAAGAAAATGAAACATTCATCCAAACTGAGTGATTTTGTTAGAGAAAGTTGATGTCAACTATTAAATATCAACTTTGAGCCAATTTCAACTTAAGAATTCATTTCCTATCATCCAAATGGATAATGTTTTTCTTTTTTTGGGGTGTGATTAATGTTTCATCAGCTAATTCGAAACAATTTTTGATTAGAAAGGCCCGACTAGCTAGTGCATTATGCTCCAATTGGGAAGTTATAATGTGATTGTAATTTGTCAGTCTGTTTTAGTTTGTCGACTTATGAAACTCTCAAATATGGCATTTAATCGCGTGCCGTTTCTGTCTATGTGTGTGTGTGTGAGCGGTGTTCTAATTTTCAAAAAATATAATAAACTATTACAATAACAAGAGCGGCAGTGGGGCAATTAAATAAATTAATGTTCATTTATGTCAGTTGCTTATGGTCGTCTCTCTCGCTCTTTCTCTTTTTTTGTGTGCGTGTTTAGAGGTGTATCAATATAGTTACATACATATACAACAACAAAAAAAAAAAAAACATAGAAAAAAGCTAGCTCATGAGCTTAAAAAGCGTTAACTAGAAAACTAAAAAAACAACAACGACAGCAGCAGCAGCGGCAACAAATTGTATTCCATGTGCTTTTCTTCTTTTCATTTCCATTCATTTTTCATTTTGTTATTTTTATGAAGAGTTAAATGGGGTTATATGCTCGATGTGGCAATCGTAACAGAAATTTCTAAACTAAAAAACGGAAAAATTGAGAAAGAAAGAAAAGGTTGACTACCAATTCCATAACTTAAGCTCACTCCAAACTCATAGCATAGCGGGCACTTAGAGTGTGTCTGTTATAATTTCATTAGGCAAATGCTGAACATTTTTCATTAGCACCATTCTATTTACCCTGCTCCCCTCTGTCTCTCTCTCTGTATTTGTTGACCAACACGTTTTACTTTTATCTGGGTCATAAAAGCCGTCACTACATACATAAGTAAGTAGGTAAAAGAACCTTTTGCCTTCTGCCAGAAGTGTCGTAAAAAGTTTTCAAAGAAGTTTTCGCTTATCGCTAACGGAAATAAAGTTGAAAGTTGAAAGAGTTGCTAAACCAAACCAAGTCAAGAAATTCCTTTTCGAATTGCCAATGTGATCTAACAAAGAGAACAAAGATTTCTATCTAGACGATCGTTTAGCATGTCGCATGATCAGCTAGACGGCAGCACACACACACACACACAAAAACTACATACAAAGTCACACACCCTACGCACTAGTATTATCTACGCACACGCAACGTTGCGTATACGTAATCTTTCTATACGCCATGTGAATTGGTTTTAGGTTTGCCTTTTATCTGCAGACAACATCTAAAAACAACAAAAACAACAACTAAGCTCAACTTTTTATGAATGATTTTTTTGTATGTTGACGTTATTGGTGGCCGCCCCGGGTTTTTTATTTTTTGCTTAGCAACTATGTACACCTCCAGACCCTACTTGGTCTGGGGCGGATCCAAACTAATGACGAACGAGCATTAACAAATTGTTGCGTAGAATTCGCAGAATTTATATATTTGTATGTATACATATGTATATTTCTTTTCGTTCCCCTGTTTTCTTCATCTAAAATTAAAGAAACATAAAAAAAATCAACAAGAATACAAAATATTTTTCACTGAGTCATGCGTTTGAGGCGTGATAGGCCAAAATATACGATCAAAGAGCATATGGTATGCCTGTATGAAGGGGATAGAGCGAATTATCGCAAGAATTGAAAAGAGAAAGAGATAAAAAGTCGGTCAACATTACATGGAAATTCCATTGAATTGAAGAATTTTTATTGATAACAAGAAATCGCCGAAACTAAAGTAAATCACGATACTTTTAGTTAAAGTTTTTTTGAAATAAAAAAGTAGTTAAAGAACTTTTTAAAATGGAAACTGTTGGTTATTTCCCATAAATATTTCTAGCCTAAGTCATCGGATCTAGATTTGGAACTTAAAGTAAACAAATTATTTATAATCCTGAAAAAAAACTTTGCCGAAAAGTTTTACATCTGAAATAGAAAACTTCCACTAAGTTTTATGTGAACTTTATAAGTCAGCACAGAGTAAATCAAATATCTAATACATTCTGTATCGAACCACTTGAAATTTATGCCATGTCAATACAAGTTTAATACCAATTTCAATTTGAAATAAAGTTGGCTTGACACAGTTTTCTGAACTGTTGAACTGGTTAAAGTTTAAACAGACATGACTAGAACGAGGATAACTGAAACGATAGGCATTGAGCAGCCTATGAAGCCATCAACCAAACAACCCAACAACCCATCGGGAGGCCTTAAGTTGACCCAAATTGAAAGACCTCATGCAAGTCTATCGTAGTATCCAAAGTGTAATTTTGTCGTGTGTGAGTGACTGTGTGTAAGAGAGAAAGTCTTATGAACATGATGTAATAAGTGGCAAAAAGTGGAAAGAAAACGACACAAAAGTGAGCATTGATTTTTAAATCAAGAGAGAAACGACAACAAGATGAAACTTGGCTATAAATTGTTTCAGATTCTTTGACAATTGTCATTTATCATATTTGAATTATTTTCTGGCGTACTTTTGACTTAATTTTGTGGGCCAACTAATAAATGTCAGCAAATATATTTGGTCGGTATACATACAAATATACAAACATACATACTATACCTTGTATGTTTTCTTTTTTGGTACGGCAACATTTCACTTTTAATTTCGGCCCTGCGGCATCTAACCACGAACCACAACCAATCGTCCCATTGACGTCCTCCCCCCGAGTCACTAGGCTGTTCATTTTCCTCCCAGTTTCACCTTCACCGCGTCAACCCCCTTGGCCATGTTATTGTGTGCACATTTTGTGTGCATTTGGCTTTGGGCCAACGAGAATTTTTATTTTTGGCTTCTTGGCTAAGCTCACCAACTGCAATGACAGCGGCAGCCAGGCTACTACCTCTCGGCATGGGTGTATATAATGTATATCTATATACGACGTACATACATATGCATACAAATATCTGATAGATACAAAGTTATGTAGGTTGCTTATACTAGATGCGCTGTGTATATGCTGTAGAGAGATAGTAAAATTAAATCAATAGCCAAAGCACTATCGCGACTAGGACACGAACATCCTTATGCCTTATAGTAATTACCAAGTGGTGGCAAAAACTGTCGAAAAACTAATGGAAACTCTATGGAGGGTAGGGAAAATGGTAAGCCAAATAACAGTGGAAACTAGGTCATAACACTGACCCAATTTGTTGTGCTTGCTGTGTGCCAGAGAAGAAGGACATCATAGGCTGTGTGGCATGACCTCCATTTGAAAGTGCCGCAGCATCAGTTGCACATACACGTGCATATGTACCTATGACCTTGCGGCCCGGGCTGAAGGTTGCCCCTCAAAACATCAAACAAATCAAGGAAAAACGTAAAAACGAAAAGATTGATATGAAATTTCCAAAGAATCTAATGAAATATTACAAAAACTACATACATACAAATAGAAACACATTCCAAACTATTGCCTAGTCTATTTTGCTTATCTGGAGGAGGAAACACGTGATTCATACTTATATGTATGAATCACGTTTTTCCTCCTCAAACAAATTCACAAGTCTAGATGAGCAGACACTACTTATCAGTAGAATAACTGAATATATAGTATATAGAAAACATATCTTTTGTCTGACTGTCGGTAAGTAAGTCGGTTGAAAGAACTGACTGTATATACATATATAAACTTTATGTCAGTTTGTCTATATGCATATGGCTAATGATCCATCATATAATGATGATGATTATGGTGTCGATGATGTCATAGTAAATATATATATTTGTCTGTATACTTGTTCATTGCCGTGATATCAGTCGTCAACTTTTTACTTTTTTCATATACATACGTATGTTTTTTGTTGCTGTTGTTGATTAAAAGTACAAATTCCACAAAAGCTAACAGCATTTTATTTATACAATCTGCAAACACAGACGCATAAAATACAAATTTCTGTATAAATGAGTGAAAAAATATATATAAATTCATTTCAGAGTCTAACAAACTTGTTTTGTATCGTTAAATGACTGAATATACCTAAATATATATATATGTATGTACATTCATCCATATATCTTTCTTTTAGCACTTTCAAATAATGAATAATATTTTCCACCTTATTCTTAGAAAGCAAATTGCTTAGAAAATTACATAAATTAACAAAATTTCATTGGACAACTGTTGAAGGAATTTTTATGTGAAATGTTTGCTATATTTATAGATTTATCACTTAATAACTTTTAACTATTTTTAGTTTTTTGCGATTTGCATATTATGTCAACTTAATAACTTCTCTGAATGGATGGAAAACAAAGATGACGGCAAAAGATTGTTAAGAAATATTTATTGATTCATCATGATGAACGACTTATGCATAAATTTTAGTTTGAAAAAAAGTTTAAACTATGAAAACAGGTTTACCAAATCAATGGACAAAGGCGTAGTTCAAGAGGGTAGAACCTTTGGTAGAAATTCGAGACTTTCTTTAACAGTCTTAGAATGTATTTGGGGTTATATTGTAAAAAAATAGGTTCTTAGAGATTGACTCAAAGTAAGAAACTTTCATTTTTAAAGTTTCTCATTGAAGTTTTTTGTTGTCTTATATCACAATTTGAGCCTTGAGCATAACCTAAGAGCATTTGTCTTCTGGCAAATGGCCTTGAGAAGATTCTAAATAGTATTTTGTATATGAATCATTTGAGGGAATTTTTGCAAGGCGAAAAAGCAAAAACCCCATGAAATATTTCAATACATCTGATTATTCAAAATGTATATATGTATGTATGTGTTTTCTGTGTCAAATGCATTTTTCAGTCATCCTCCCACACTTACACACATACATGCATATACATTTGCATAGAAAGAGATGGTTAGAGATGTGTGTGTGAGTATGAAAGAGACATAGTTTGACAGACAAGACGAAATATCGACCTCATAACAGGCATAGCATTAACAGGCCCACTACAACTTACACACACAGACACACATTTGAAGACACAGTTGCAGGTGCATATAGTGTGTGTGTGTGTGTGGATGTGTGGATGTGTGCTTGGTTATTTTTAAAGCAACAACAATTTGCAATGCTAAGTATTTAGTCTTTGTATTGGCAAAACTAGGCAAGGTCAAACCTGTGTAACACATTAGAGTGAGTGAGAGAGAATGTGTTGCATGTGTAGGACGCTAACCTAACCTCTCACAATTTTCTCTCCTCTCCGCCAACCTTAACAGACTGGATCTCTTTCTTACTCTCTCTCTATCTTTGTCACTCTGTCTGTTTAATTGCCTGAATATTTCATCTTTCAACTTTTGCCGCTTATTTTAAGCTTTGCTTTAATTGAGATTTCACTTGAAAATTAAATTTCGTTGTCGTTGTTGTTGTTGTTGTTGCAATTGCTTGTAATTAGTTGAGGCAATTAAAGTGCATGACATTGTATGACTTTTTGTTGTTGTTGTAGCTTTTTGCATCTTATATAAGATGAATACGAATTGCCCCGCACACAAATACAGACAAACCCACTGAGAAATTTAGGTTACAAATGCAGCAAAAAAAGAAAACTAAATTTAAATTTTTGTAAAAACGAGAGAGAAAACTGGGTGTAAGAGGGAGGTGAGGTGGTAAGGGTTGGATTGAGAGGGCCGGTGGATCGAGCCTTTAGCACACACACACACATACACACAAAAGACACGTATACTCTGTGGGGATGCCTATTTAACAAACAATTTCCCAATGCCTCTGGGCATTGTTCAGTTGTTTATTATAATAACAGACAGGGTGAACCCCGCTACATTCCCTCTCTTTCTCTCCCTCTTTCCCCACATTTTGTAGCAATTGCATAATGCAAGAAACAAAAATTATAATGCAATGCAATGCAATGTGTTGGATGTTACGAAAATTGTTTATGCAACCTGCAGCCGAAAAAAAATACACCAACAACAACCAAGAAGGCAAGACAAAAGATTTAAGAAGCCACACTCAAACACACACACACAAACACACACAAAGAGAGTTAAGGGAACACTGTGGATGCTTGAAGAACAGCTGTTAATCTGAAGTTGCAGCATGTTGCAGGCCGTTATAGATAAAAGAAAAATCCATGCGTTGTTTGAAGTCTCGTCTTCGTTGAGTCTCCATCGCCGCCTTCTTTTGTGCCACGTCCACAATTTTCGGTGTGTGTTGCCAACTCGATGAGGAAATTAACACTGACTGTGGCCAGACCAAACCAAATGCCAAAACGCCAACAGCAACTGCAGCAGTAGTAGCAGCAGCAACCGAAGTCGACGTCAACTGCAGCAGAAGCAGCAGCATGACTGCAACTGTGCAGTTTTAAGTTTTTCTTTTCATTTCTTTTTATTTTCCTTTTCTTTTGTTGTTGTTGTTATAGTTGTTTTTGTTGTTGTTGTAAAAGGAAAAACTGTTACAATTTTGGGCCAAATTTCTTTTTTAGCCGAATGCTACGCGAACCGATACCGACCAAAAAAATATCGTACGTTGTTGTTGTTGTTGCTATTTGATGGCCACGCGGGCGTGAATGAAACTTGCAGCGCGCTTTGACTACATGTGAGAGTGTGAGTGTGTTTGTTGTCCGTGTGTGTGTGTGTGTGTGTGTGTGCTTGTGGCAAAGACACCCAAAGGTGAAATATACTAAATGCAGGGCGAAATATTTTAAAGTATTTATTTCTGTACGAGCTGCAAATGCAGCTGCCACAACACACACATCCACATACACTCTCTCACACTCACTGAGTCACTGGTGTGTCGGCAACTTTTCATTTCGTTTCGCGTGTGGATATCGGGGAAAAACTATTTTCTTCTGTCAAACTACTTTGGTCTAATGCTGAAGCGCAACTGTCAGCTGCTCGGCTCGTTCAAAAGCAAGCACACACAAAAAGTCACACGAAAAGCAGGCACAGAGGGAGAGAGAATGTCAGAGAGCGAGTGTGAGTGGATAAGCAGTCAGAGAGCCTAAAAAGCTTTGCCATAGAGCTTTCTATCACCCACTCACAAACACACACACACACACACACAACTACAATCTTTAAAGCAGGAAGCAAGTGACACTGAAGCTTTGCAGTATGCAATTGTTGTTGTTGCTGGTGTACTTAACTATTCTAAAAGTTGTTGTTGTTGTTCAACATGACGCAAATATAGCGCAGTTCCCTCACTCACTCATGCCACCAAAAAAAAAAACAAAACTATGGCATCCATCTATCTCTCTCTCTATTTCCTACGCTGTCTCTCTCTCTCCCTCTCTCATGCCATCTCACTCTTGCGAATTTCTCATGTCAGTTGCATTTTGCATTGGGCGTTAAATGTTCAAGGTGATGTGTCTCCCCATTCGGTGGGTGTGTGTGTGTATCTGTGTGTGTTTGCCATGTGTCACAGTTTCTCTCTGGCAAAGCGCCGTCACAATTATGCGAAATTATCGATCAAATTTTTCCTATTCTAAGGTCAACTTAAATTGAAAATTAAGTTTTTCTACTGCAAAACGTTGCTTTTTATTTATGTTTTGTTTTTGTAATCTGAAGGCCAACAAATGTTTTATCTACATTGTTAATCTTGCTATACATTCTCGGTCTCAATTTATTATCATGACAAAAAAATGTCTAAAATTCATTGAAATTAATTATTTATTTACACCAAATTCCTATTCGTAATTAATTCACTTCATGTTCGAAACTAGGGACATATTTAAACTATATTTTAAAATAAAATTACATAATTTTATACATCATTTGCTAATCCTGCTAGATAAGCTTCAATTCCTATATTTATATAGACCAGAAGCGAAGTTCATTCTATTTCTGTTTTGGTCAATATAATTTAAAATTCAAAGATCTAAACTTAGTGCTGAATCCATTTAAACCCACAAGAAGCAAGTTTTTAACTCTATTTAATTACTTTGTATTTAAAAATGTTATATTTTCAATATCCAAGTTTGATTTCCCCTTACAAAAAACATTTTAATACCCTATGAATGATTTAAAATTCTATAAAATTTCTAGAATAATTATATATATATAATATTATATAATTTTAATAGTTTCCATTAATGATATTGAAATAAAGTTAATAAAAAATGACAAATATGAAACAATTACAACCAATCAAATACAACAACTTTATGAGAATTTTTTCTTACAATCTATAATAATTACCTCAATCTAGTATTGTTTTTTTTTTTTGTGGTGAAGTTTCTCAATAACAGGTAGAAATATATTCTTAATTAAAGAAAAATGTTTTTTTTTCTCTTCAAATTTTGTAAGCTAATAAAGCTGTAAGCTAATTTTTTTTTTTGTTTTTCAATAAAAAGTCCAAAATGTATTATAAATATAGCTCTTTCTATAAAGATCAACTTCCCTAGTAACAATGACTATCATCGGTAATTGTAAAAGATTTCTAGAGCAAACAATGGGGGAAAAATGGCTAAAGCAAAGTCTCCAAGTCTTCCAAAGATATTCGATTTGTTCTCTTTTAATTGAATTTAATGATAGTTAATATATTGATATATATGTATGTATGTAATTTTATGGATAGTCGCCTAGCTAAGCTTATTTCATCATCAGACTTGGCATGAGGTCATCCGGGTTAGAATCACCAGCCAACTGTAGTCTATTCCACAATGCACACGAACAGAAAGCTGTTGGTTATAATTACCCCTATATACGAGGGCATATACCTTATATACAAGGTATATAAAGTAACTGATTTAGACATTTAACAAGCAAATTGGTCTTAGAATCTAGTTAGCTAACTGGCAATTTGACCAAAAATCATGCCATAGTATGTGTGTGTTTTGTACGCGGCGTTGCATAATAGGGAGAGAAACCTACTTTGAAAGTACATATGTATTTATCGATATATGGGTGTGTGTATGTGTGTGTGTGTGTCTAGCTTGAGTAGAGTAAAAGAGAGAAAAAAAATCAATTTCATTTTCCTTGACCTCATCGCAACCTGCAAAAGTGTTGGCAGAAAGCAGACAATGAAAAAGTGTTATGCAGAAACACTTTGCATGAAATCAGTCGACAAAGGATAATTGACGGTCATTCGAAATGCAAGAAAGTGACAACAAAATGTTGCCGCAATGACACTGCGAACAACAAATGTCGAAATAATGTCACCGGATTGCCTTTTGCCTTTGCAAAAACAAAAGAACAATTCAGAACCCCTGAGATACCTAGCCAATAAACTGATTCGTTGCTGTTGCCGTTGCAGCTGCCTGGTTTCGGGCCTTAGCCCGGCCTGGCCTAGCCCGAATCGTTGTCAGTGCGCCAAAAAGCCAGAAGCGCAACGAAATGGCTAACGAAAATAGAAAATGGTTTTCATTTTTCATTTTGTTTGTGTTGCAATTGCTGCAGTCATCTCACGCGATTCGCAAGACGGCGTGTTTAATGTTAAAATCAAATCAATTTGCAGCATGAAAATCTGTTTAATTGTTTTTGCCAGAGAGATTTCTAAACTTGTCGATTTCACCCTCTCCACACCGACTCCCACTACCGCTCCACCTCCCCCCACCCACTTTAATGTCGGCACAATGAATTTCACTCATTACTATGGGCCATTTTGGCTATTTGGTTGATAGTATAATTAAAGTTTTTGCTCTTGCTGAGAAGTAAAATTATTTAGAGCATGGCAATTTGAGGCGCATGACACGCCCCTTTCATTGATGAGCTATTAAAGAGGCATATGTCTATGGGTGTCTGTGTGTGTGTGTGTGTGGATGCATGGCAACCAAAACTTGATCGAACTGAAAATTGTAATTGGCAACGGAAAAGATTGAAAGATAATTTAATCATATATATAAATCTATTAATAGGTATACATATGTGAGTGTGTGTGTGTGTGTATAGAACAAGAAAATGCTGAATATATAAATTATGTGTAATAATCATATGCAATTTTTTTTTGTTGTTTCTTTTTGATTTTCTCACTGATTTTTCTTAAACGATTTTTGTTTTTGTTTTCTTATTGCTTAAGCATATTTAAATTTTTGTTTGTCAATATGGGAATTTTCGAAAAGGAAAACTGAAGCTTATATGACTAAGGAAAAATGGAATAATGGATAAATAAACCAACAGGAAAAAAAATCATAACATTGGAGTTGCAAAGGAAAATATTTAGATATTTGTATAAAGATCTAAAAAAACTGGTTTAACTAATGAAAATTCTTGTACTTACCTTTGTAGAATGCGTTTCCTGGAGAAGGATATTTATCCTTGGTGCTGCATGGATGCAAAAAACGGCCACTGGATACCACCAGCTGTGTTCACTTGTTTGCACAATATTCAAAGCGAGCACAGGGTGTATCCCAGTGGCAGTTGCACAGAAGAATCTAGAAAGCTTTTCCGAGCTTTTAGCATTGAAATGAACCAATGTTTTTTTTTTCTTCTTATTGTGGTTGATTGTTCGCATTGTTGTTATTGTCTTTTTCAATTGCACTAGCTTTAGCTTTTTTTCACAATTTTTCAATTTTTTTTTCTAGTATTTTGATAATTTCACAATTTAGGGAAACTAAATGCAATTTCAACTTTTTAATCACAAATTTAGTTTGAAAAATGTTTAAAAAAAACAAGTTTCTCTTATGTATCAACATATGTTTGTAAGACTATGCAAAGATTTTGAAATTCATGAGCTTTTCTGATTTTTTGAAGCATATTTCTTCTCACTTTTATCGTAGCACTTTTTTATTAGCATGAACGATTGCTTTTTCAAATATATGTATAGATATATGTATGTATATCCGTAGTATTCGGCTCCAACAGCTGCCTTGTTCATGCCACACATATATAGAAGACTGTGCGTGTGTGTGAGTAAGTGTGCGTGCCCCACGCATTTTTACCGTGCATGGGCGTGGAAAGGTCAAGTGTATAAAGGAAAATGAAAACAATGCATATGCAAAGGCGCAAAAAATGTCTCTCTTCGTTTTTCCCCAAAGTCTATTTATGTAATATTCAGTTGGCTGGTTAACACAATTTTCTATTTCCATATGCTTGCCAATTCATTTGAGTGTCAAAATTTGTTCCGCTTTTACAGTTTTTTTTTTTTTGGTTTTTTTTGGGTTGTTTTTTATTTTTAGAGAGTTGGTTTAATCAATGTTTCACAGCCGTTTAGAATTTGGGTTTATGAATTTCGAATTTAGTTTATTTTTATGTGCTGTCCTTATTTGTTATTCTTTGAATGGCCTGACCTCATCGGCAGCACGCTCGACACTAAATAACTTTCAGCTAGCAAGGAAGTTAGCCAGGCAGCATCCTCACAAACTGCAACCCACACACAGGTGGGTTGGCAGCCTCATCCTGTATCCCTAATAAATATGCAACAGTATTTTTCACACACATACGCTTATGTCAATGTCAGTGTGAGTGTGAGAGTGAGAGTGTGTGGTTGTGTATATAAGCAGCTGGCAGCAGTTGGACGCCGAAATAGAGCAACAACAAAAGCAAACAGTTGGCTGGCGTCAGCTTCGCTGCTTTAAGCCGCCCACGCAAAAGCTTTCGGAGAGCAAAGCTTGTTCACTCTCTTTCCCTCTCTCTCTTGTATGTCGCGCGCGGCATTTGGCTCTCTCTTCAAAATCTTTCTCTTATTGTTGTGAAATTTTAGCTAATTATTTGTTGTTATTTGCTTGCTTAATTTTGTTTTCTAACAGTGCAAAACTTTTCAATTCCATACATACCTGTTCGATATTATCAATTCCTTTCATTTACCCTTATTGTTATTATCTTCTTTTTGGCTACTCTCACTCTCTCTTGCTCTGCCTCTCTTTTTAACAGTTTGCCGGCTAGCTGCGCTGTTGCTGCCTCTGCCAGCGTATGGCATTTGTTTTATTGTTGTTGTTGCATTTTGAGAAATGGAACAAAAACATTTTCAAGTTCAAGTTGTCCTCACAGTGCGCAGGTCTGCGCCATATTTGTTTGCCAGTTCTCCACACACACACACACACACACACATATAGATACGAGGGATTCATCCAGAAATTGCAGTGTGTGGGTTCTGTGGTGCACTTCCATAGCGCTGTCTCTTTCGTGTGCTGCTTTTTGCTGTCGTCATGCAAAAATCAACACTGAAATTTTTGCCTATGCTTTACTTCTTGCTTCGTTTTAGCCTTGCATGATTTATATTCCTTTGCGCGTGTGTTTGTGTGTGTGCCACATGCTGTTTACTCAATTTTCTTCTTCATTTTTATTTATTCGCAAGCCCTTTTTTGTTTCTGCCACTTGGTGGTGAGGAGAGAGTGGTGGCTTTTGTGGGTGTGTGCAAGCAACGAACCGCCTGGCTGAACTCAACTGTCGCTAATTAAATTTCCATGCTGACGCAGTTTGCCACACTAAAAATAAACAAACAAACAAGATGGTTTTTGTTTAAAATTCCAATGCACAAAATTGCCAAAATGTAATGCAAATAAAACATAAACTATTCAAATTTTACTAGAATGCTGGGCCAAATATCTTAAAGATCATAATCTTAATCATATGTGAAAAAAGAATCCAAAATAATGGTGAAACCAATTCATTATTTATACATATGTATTCATGTGATAACAAAATCTTTTAATGTTAATAATTTTAAAAAACATTCTCACCTTAAGAGGCGCACTTTTATTATTATTATTAAAGTAGGATATAGTTGTATACTATCAACCTAACTCTATATTTTACAGGCAACTAAGGCCTTGAACGAAAACTACATCCATGCACTAACCTGGGATTCGAACCCGGATCCTCGTTGTTCAGTTGACTAAATGACAGGGCCACTTACATCTAGACAACTCATCTACCGAGGACTACAAGAGGACCACTTGTTATGTATGTTCTTAAACCCATTACAATTAGAATTAGATCCCCTTTAAGAGCTTCGGATGTAAAAAGCACAATGATCCCTTTCCATTCTCCCTTTCTAACATCACTGCTAACTGTTTTACATTACAAAAGGAGAAAATTTCCCACAATTTCATCATATGTTGCAATTTTTGTCATTTTAAGTACGTAGTATATTTAAAGTTAATTTATCCGTTAACTCTTTATAAAAGTTATTTGAAAAATGAAACTTAAAACACATAAATGTAGTAGTACATATATCTATATTGAAGGAGTGTTGCTATTTGCAGTCACAATAATAAGAGTAATTGTAAAAGTATTTTCCCTTAATGTAGTTACATCCTTTGCTTTTATTATCACATTTACTCATACTAACTGCCATACTTTCTACGTCAGGCAATTAAAATATGCCTCACTTAACATAAATAAAAGTTTTTTGTTAACAAAAACACTTGCAGACTATTGGCGGTCTGTGTTTTCAAATAAAAAATCTGAAAAGATTTTAGTCTAAACAAAATACAAATGCAAAGAGTATTGCTCAAAGCAAATGCATTAATTTTTCGAATATTTGTAAAACTACAAAGAAATTTGCATTTGCTTAGCAACGAAAATGCAGTCAAATGTTTCTATTTTTATGCATTATTTATTTCAATTGTTTTAGATAACTTATTTACACAAAGTATATTATTTCTATATATTTGAACATAAAAGTCATTTAGAATTGATGTTAATATTCATAATCGCCCTACACGAGTCAGGTAAAATATAGTTCAGGATACATTGTCAATTGTACTTAAAGTATCACTTTAACAAGATATTTACCAACGAAATATAAATAGTCTATTAGGTCATCAAGTCAAAATTCAAAAAATGTCAAAAACTTTGTTCCAATCATATTTAACTGTATTACCTCGGGCCAAATAAATTATTAGCGTTTCCATTTTGGTTTTTATAAACAAAGGAATCAATGATGGTCCACTTTGTATGCATATTTTATGGCTGAGATCAATCAATCAAATAGGTTAAGTTTTAGTTTTAATGACATCATATAATTGTGTTAGTCATTTTGAAATACATTAATGAATGTCTATATTTTCCATTCATTAAATTTAATTGCCAAGATAAGTTATTTTATATGTTCATCTATTAACACTTTATAAAATTGTTCTTTAAAATGCCTCAGATACCAATCCGATCCTCAGATATCCTTTCCTCTTTGTTCAAAGAAGTACTGAAATACTTAACATTACATTTGTATAATAATGAAACTACTCCTTGAGTATTTTATAATTTAATAGAGAATCCAACAAATAATCACAGCTAATTAAATAATGAGACTTAATTTGTTAAAAATATTTTTGTAATTGGTTTGATGATGTCATGAATTTGTAATTTAACTAATCACAGTTGAAACATTTTATTACACATTTGTCATACGAAGACTTTAGAATTGCACAACAAAATAAGCAATATTAAACAATATAAAAATTCCATTTGGGATTTCCCCTCATTTACCTAAACAAATCGCAAAATGGGTTTTTTTTTCGTACAATAATATATTCGATACGACTTATTTCCCCCCATGGAATACAATGTATTTCACTCGAGATTAAAAAGGAATATTTATGTTGAATATAAAATAGCTAACAAATTAAAATTTGTTAAATTGTTTATATGTTTATTGATATATAAGGTTTAGAACAATCGGCATTAGCCTAGATTTTTAAAGGTGAGTTATTCTGCTTTTGAGTTTATAATCAAACTAACTATTTGCTGTAATTGTTTTTATAGAGTTGAAAATAGATTTGACGGCTCAAAAATTAGTGGCATGAAGGTCTGTGAAAAGTAATTATACCTAAAGGACTTAAACTTAGGCCACAAAATGAGCAAGAATAGGAAACTATATGTAAGTAAATGTAATAAGTTGACCTACAAGTCAACAAAAGTGGCAAAATCTGCCAAGATATATTCTTCCGTTATACATTAGCAGATTTTGCCACTTTTGTATATTCTTCCTCTAAGAGAATCGGATTTTTGCATCAAGTCTTCTTGTCTAAATTAAATCTGTCACACAGTGCGTATACGTTACGAAACAAACTAATCATTTTCTATATGTGCTTGCAATGCTGGGCTTATTATTTTTATAATTTGATTTCTGTGCGGAAAGCTGCAAATAACACTTTGCGAGTTATTTGTGCGAAAAGAAAAGAAGTTGAAAATAAAAAAAGACAGACACAAAAATCTCGCGATTGTATGAAGATAAAGATGGCATTTGCATTCCTAAAAAGCTATTTCGATTTCAAGGAAATTCCAACTATTAAGAAATTTTCCCCTTAAATATTTGCATTCTTCTAAGTTGTCCTTTATTTTAGTATGCTGACTTTATTTAATTTAGGAATTTGGTTTTTCCTATTAGCTGTCTGTTACATATATAAGTAGCGCAATAGTTTTTCGTCGAAATGCATTGCATTCAAGGTCTGTTTGGAAGTGCATTGCCGTCGGTCTGGCATTAGTGCAACGAACTCGCTGCAACTACATACATACATGCATATGTATATGTATAAATAAGCTAGAAACGTGCACCATAAAATTTATGTAGCCATAAAGCATTGCACTTATTACGTTTATTATTATTATTTGCTCTTGACAATGGAAAACTTTTCTTGTTTTGTGCTGTTGTGCAATATATTTGTGCATTGTATTTTAATACATATTTAATACCCAATTGGAAGCTCTTACAATGCCCTAGAAATCCACCAAGTAATAGCCCAGAGCAGGCGATTAATTAAATGGCCCGTCCAGTTGGTTGGTAGAATTTCTCGTTTTGCCTTTTTGCAGGTGGTCTGACCGATTCGAGTGTCGAAAGGGGTAAGGAAGCTATGGGGATATGGCTGTGTGTGTGTGTGTGTGTGTGTGTTGGAGGGTTTCGTGGGAAGTGTGCAGGGTGACGATTGATTGCAGTCGCCTTCATCAGTGTAATCATCAACATCAATTCAATTAAAAGCTTTTTTTTGCGAGCATGTGTGTGAGTGTTTGCCTCTGTGTGTATGTGTGTGTGTGTGTGTGTGTGAAGTATAATCAAACCAAAGAGGCAGCAAATAATTACGAATAAATGTCAAAAAGCAAATTACAAAAATAACAACGTAACGTTTACTATTTGTTTGTGTATATTATTTTCTGTTGTTCTTTTTATCAGTTTCCCTTCTTCACATACCAAAATGTGACGATATATATACATACATATATATTTTGTTTTTGTAAGTTTATGTAGTTTTTGTTTTCCTATATGTAAAAATCGTTTCTTTGCTTATCAATTTCAAAAACACAAATCAAAATCTTTGCAACTGAATAACCAAACTGATTTCTTTTGTTTTTCAAATCTTTCCCGAAATATTTAAAATAAAAAAATCTTTATCAGGTAATCTAAAACACATAAAAAATATACAAACTCATGCTATTAATTGTTTATACATATATACTCCTAATTAACATGTTTAATATAACATTTCTACGAGAAGATAACAACAATTCAGTGCAGAGATTTTAGCTGCCTGTGCTATATAATAGTCTCCAGTTTGTTAGATTGTAGCTCCAATGAAAAAAATGTTACATACTAACTTAATTTCCATAGTTTATTCATGGTTTAGGTTTAACTAGATGTAAGAAGTAATCTAATCCAATAAATGAATAAAGTAATATAATCCAATAATGAAATCCCTATATTCTATCTCTTATTTAATGTAATTTAAAAAATAATTTCATTGCCAAGTGATGAGCTTTTTTTTTAAAAATATTTTAATTAAAGTCAAAAATTGGTTTCATATAAAAAGTCCCGTTTAAAAGACATCAAAGATTGTCTCTCTTGCTTCGTTCTCTGGTCTCTTTATTTATTTTTTCTGGTATGTTTGTCGCTTTCTTTGTTTTCTTTCGATGTGTTTTTGTTTTACGTTTTTAGCATTGCTTTTGGCTGCTTTTGCTTCCTCTTTGTTTGTCGTTGCACACATAGATACATACAAATACAACAAAAATTTAATATATATATAGAAGGTTAGCTATCTCGCTTGCACAGTAGAACGTGCCAAACCAGTTTGTCGCACACACACACACACATAGTCACAGGTACAGGGCAGCTGTATGTCAGCAACATATGTCCATCTCGTTTGCTCTCGCTAAATCAGCGACGACTGGTGGTGCTGCTTCTGGCTGGCTGACTGTCTATGTGTGTGCGTGTGTGTATATGTACAACTAGTATCTTAACCTTGAACTTGAAACACATATAGAGAAGGCTGCCCCAACCGATTACCCGCCCCCGCCAATCATTTCCTTGAAAGCTGCTGCCTGCTGCCACCTCGACACACTGAACGAAAGCTAAGCACGCGACGCCATACGACGCCATGCTGCCAACGTCGGCGTCGACGTCGATGCCGCGGCTGCCCAAAAGCAAAACGAAGAAGACGAAGAACAACAACAAGAAATTAAACATTTTTCCTCCTCTTCCATTTGTGGCCCATTCCCACTTTCCGTGTGTGTGCTTAGAATTGACTTTTCTCTCCAAATTCTCTTTTAACTTTTACTTGTTAACCACGAAAGAGCAGCAGCTGGCTTACATGACGCATACGTAATATTTTGTGGTGAGGAACACCTGGATTCGATTTGAACTCATCCTCTGTGACTGACTGACTAAATGACGCCACTTTTTGCCTCTTTACAATTAACAAACACTTCTAGCCCGAAAGATGAATTTTTCCCCCCATTTGCCATATATAGAAAACAAAATGAATATTTTCTTGTGTGTGTGTGTATGTGTGTGTGTGTGGGTTGTTGTATGAGGCGGGGAATTGCGCTTCCGGGGGTTGCATGCCCGAGAAATGTTACGTAAAATAAACGAGTACAGTATTTGTATATAGAATCCTACATACATCTATTCGAAATGCCATTTAGTCGTACGTATGTATGTATATATTCATATGTATCTTGTGCAAACAAAAGCAGCACGCAAACAAAACTCGAGTCAAGTTCAGATACGAATACAATACACTACCCAACAATGTTATTTTTGTTTTTTTTTTTTTGTACTTTTGCGGTCAGGTGAGGTGAGGTTACATTTAGATCTTGATTGAGTGGGCAGCCGCTGCTGCCGCCTGCCGCTTGTGAAGTGCATCACAATTTTGTTGTTGTTGTTGTTGTTGCTTTGCTATAGTTTATAATTTCACAGTATTGTTCACCGCATTTAACTAATATTTTGTTTTTTCCACTGGTTTTGTTTTGTCATTTGTCAGATCGTGTGTCACAGATAGTGCCGAGTTAAATATAGTATATATAACTATTTGATCATAGACTTGGATCACCACAGAGCTTCCATCAGATGGTGCACGTGATGCGATTTACAAAGCAACAGGCTGAATATGGCAAATGAATACAGTCATCATCGTCCGATTGTTTTAAATTTTATAGGCATTTCAATTCAATTACAAGTAATAATATCTCTGATCCATATCAAAAAGCAAGTCAATTAGCAAATTAATAGAACTATGATCGATAAAAGTTATTGAATTTTGATAAATGTCAATTATTACAACAACTAAAAGTTGCGGAAGGGTTTAACAAACAATTTTGGGTATTGAAGCTTTAAAAACAAAGTTTTTAAATTTCAACAAATGAGAATTATGGTGCACTTAAAAGGATCAAATCAGTATGTATTTCTTATTTGGATGGTGAAATAAGTTTAGAATAGATTTGCTATAGCGCCGACGGCAAAATGAAATGAAAAAGCAAAGTTTTGAAGATTATAGACTGCGTTAGTTATAGATGGAACAAAAGCTTTAAATTTCATTTATTCTTATTTAGTCCATTAGTTTAGTTTAACGATTTTAAGTCCTTTGGAACAAATCTCAAATCTCAAAAATTTAAACCTTCAATTAGCATCAAATTCTCTTTTATTCAAATTCAACCACATGGATAAATTTGTAGGTAAACTGACAAAATGGAACTCAAAAGAGTAACTTTTGCCTCAAAACAAGATTGCCCAAAACTCGAACAGAGAACACAATATTTGAAAGAATCTGCAAAGCATTTCTTGATAAGAAGTCTTAAATTAGAAAAGTGACTCTTCTCTTACTTTACAAGAGCGACATGTATTTTCCTTAAAATTTTGTTGTAAAAACTTGTATTAGAAACTTCTTTGCATGCAAAATTATCCTAAAAGTATGCAATGTAAGATAAGGCAATTTATGTAATCGAAACGAAATTCCGCCAAATTCCGGTTTGTAAATGGAAAATATTGAAAATCATAACGGGGCGGTTACCCGAAAGCAAAGCAAATGCCAAAAATCACTGGCACACACCCATACTCACCCACACACTCACATAAAAACACATCATAATTTCGCGAAAAGTTCCAAGGAAAAATATTGTTTTTTTCTTTAGTTTTTTCTCTTTTTGCTTATGTTTTTCTTTCCCTGGCTCCTACCCCCTCTGGGCAAATGTTATTTACGTTCTTTTCTTTTTGGTTAATGGAATTGTTAATAGGTTTTTTTTTTTTTTTGAATTTCTTTTGTTTATTTTTGTTGTTGCAAATTTTTTTCGTTTGCTTCCTCTTTTTTTTATACATTTTTTTTTTTGCGCTATTTTTCGTTTGCGGGCTTAATTCGTGTTGTTTATGTTATAAATATTTTTTTTTATATTTCTGCAAATTCCACCGAAACGTCAGAGTGTGTATGTGTGTGTGTGTGTATGTTTATTTGTGTGCGACAAACTTTGCTCTTAGCCATTGTTGACTGTATTTTTCACAACAATAACAATAATGACAAATCTCAGTGCGATGTGGAGTGAAGTGGGGGGCACGGTGACAATTATCGGCATTGATGACGCCGACAGAATAATGGTAATGCTGGTGCGGGGTAGAGGGGAGGTGCAGAAATATGAACAACTACGACGCAATTTAGTTTACTCACTCACTCACAATTTTTATGCCACACAAAATATTTCGCCGCTTTTCTTGGAATGCCACAGAAACAAGGGTTGCTGCACCATACATACATACATATGATTATATCCTTTTACGTTTCTAAAGGATAATGCGTCTCAATATTGGCCACGACACGTGATGAATGCGAACGCGAATGAATGCGAAGGGTACTGGGAAGAAGAGAAACTTGTGTGATTGTGTGTACAGGGGCTTGCGATCGCTTAAAGGTGCCGCTGCTCAATGTCAGGCCGCATGGAAAGTTCGATAGCTGAGGTAGAGCTTCTATCTTCTAGTTTAGCTTTTGTTTTTCAGAGCGAGGGCGCGCTCTCTCTGTACTTGCTCTTTCTCTCTCTCTCTCTCTCTCGTTTGGTATGTACGTCTATATACTTTTCGATATCTCCCTCCCTCGATTCCTCCCTATCTCTCTCTAGCCAGCGTTCTTTGTTTCCCTCTCACTTAATGTGTCTCTCTCTCTCTCTAGCTCTCGTTGGCTTTAGTTTCGTCAAGTTTTTCATTTCTTCCTGTTCCTGTTTCTCTGATTTCTGCTCTGTACGTTGTCGCTCGCAATCTTCCAGTGTGGTTGTGGCACCTCAGTACGCTTTTGCTTTGCCCTACTGCCCCACACACCGTTCTTTGCCTGCAACCACCAACCGCATCATCTTCATCATGGCAGCAGTTGGCCTTCAGCAATTGCTTTTGGTTCTCTCTCTCTCTCTAGAAGTGTCTCTGTATTGCTTTTTCCCTTTTGTTAGTTACCATTCTTAATTTTTTTTTGGCTTTTTCCTTTTTTCATTCATTATTCTACCCGTTCTTCGGTTCTTTATCTATATCGCACCAAAAATGTGTGAATGTGTGTGTGTGTGAGCCATGTAAATGTGTTGGTTCTTGCTCACCAAAAACTGAAATCTTTTCTTCCCCTCCATCCCCAATTATCTATATCTGCGCACTCTTTTTTTTTTTTTTCTTTTGCTTTTTATCTTTGCATGTGTTTTGTGTTTGTGTTTGCGACTCACTTTTGCTTTTTGCTTAGCCATGATTCCTGTTTCGCACAGTGGTGAAAAACTACTACAATAAACACGGATAAATGACATCATGATACTTAGATTCTTAACTGAAATCAAGGCATTTAACGAAGTGAGCCTCTTAGTCTGTTAGGTCAAAATGGTATACTTTTCAATTTTCTAGAAAATATATTTTCCCAATAATTTGATATAATTCGAAATGGCATGTGACGAGTCTTCGCTTCGCTAATTTGAGATTGTAGAAAGGAAAAAGGAAGAATGAAGGAAAACTATACATTTTTTTGGAATAGATCACTTTGCTTTAAAACAAGAAACCTATATATGTAGGCTTTGAAATGTTTTCGAAATGTAAGCAAGAATGCGAACTTAACTAGAGATCTTCATTTTCTTTTTTTGACTAAAAAATATGAATTTAGAAATATTAAGAAAACACTTCTTTGCAGATCATTTTATTTTATTTTCTATATTCGTGGTCGGCGGTTTCCCCCCAAAAAAAAAAGGCCTTTGCCCATCTCTAATCACGAAATAAATAATTTTGTTTGACATACCTTTAATTACTGGCTGATGTAATGTTTCCATATAAATCTCACTGTCAATATATTTTCGGTTTTTCCTATACATTTTGTTATATTATAAATTATATAAGCATAACTCACAAGTTTCGAGCACGTAATTACTTGGGACAGCTAAATTAATAATATTTCTTGAAAATTGGTTTTAGCCACATGCATTTTGTTTGTTTTTGCATATTTTCCAAATGAAACCAATTAATGCGCACTTGAACGATTGTTGATTAGACCTGGTTAAGTATGATATATACCTTAAATTGTTAACTGATATTTTATTGTTGTTATGACAAAATGATCAATTTATATTGCGTTTTATTTGTTGGGGTTTTTTTTGTGTGTTTTCGTTTCAGACAATTATTTAACAAATTTGTTTTTAAATATTTAATCGCCGCAATAATTCATTTTTAGTATTTTTCTTTAACTGATTTAATTTTTGTAACTTTGTTTTTGTTTTCCATCTGGTTGAGGTGTTTTAATTGTTTTTTTTTTTTAACGTTTTCCCTTAGGGATGATGGAACTTTTGAGTTGTTGGCTGCTTGCTTGTCGCGATTTCAATGCCAGAGCTCTGGCCAAACAGAATATGCCAGACCCAGACCCAGCCGTCGTCGCTGTCAACGTCAGCGTTGCGGCTGACGTCGCAGTTGCCGAGCATTGAGAGCTTTGCGAAAATGGAACACACAGAGATGAAATGAACAAGTGTGTGTATGTGTGTGTGTGTGTGTTTGTGGTGGTGAGGGCGAGAGTGGGGGTGGTTATGATGGCTTGCTTGCAACTGCATTAGGGAATGGTGGAACAGAAGCAGCAATACCAGCTGAGCGAGCGAGCGAGCGAGGAGAGAGAGAGCGACTACAACTGACTCAGAAATTGACAGAAACCGAAAAAACGCAACCAAGCGACCCGAAGCTCGGCTCAAGTTCAAGGCTGTTATGTAATAAAGCGAAACAAGCGTAGGCCCTCTCTGTTTTGAGGCAAATTCTCACTAATACCAAAGCAAGAACAAAATGTGCATCTGATCCCGCTTCCCCATTTCCCCATTTTGGCTATCTCTTTCTCTTTCTGTCTCACACATTCCTTCATTTGAAATTGTTGTCCCATTCGTTCGGACATTCCATCTTTCTCTGGCAGAGAATTCATCTCCCTCTTTTCATACTAGCAGTTTAACTTGTGCAGTCTACCCTGACCGCGCCTTAGTTACTGCCACTTGTACAGTAAATACTCAGATTAAATGACAAACTTTATGGGTTCATACGACTTATGAATGTGAATGTGTGTGCTTATTCTTATAACGATAGACAAATAAAGTATTGACCATTGTGGAATGGCCGAAACAAGAGAAAGGGCAACATGAGTCCAGCTTCCTTTACATTGATAGTTTCCTGTATTTAGTGTATGCGCTTTATTTTGTCGATACGCTTTTGTCTGGGTTGCAAAATCTTACATATATATAATTAGCTCATTTATTGACTAACTGCTGCTTGCAACAAGACTGATTGACTATAGAACTAACTGTCAGAGTGTACAGATATGTCTTTTTTCCTATATGTGGACATGCATATGTCACGCGATTTCGATTGACAAATGTGCGTGTGTTGCAGTTTTATACTTTCTGTTTCTCTCTCTCTCTCTCCTCACTACCTTTCTCTCTCTTACTCACTCTCCCTCTCGGCATCATTTCTCGTTTCTGTTGTTGTTATTTGGTTTGCGATTTTAATTTCTTAATTGAATTTGTTTTGGGGGAGACGCAATTTTTAGTACCTACTACAAACTAAATGTATGTGTGTGAGTGTGTGTGTGTTTGCCGCCATGTTTGTTTAATTGTTTAATTAAATTAAATGCTTGGCCTGCACCGTTTTCAATACATACGTTTAGTACACATTGTATCTTAAAGCCACAGACTTTTCACCAAGCATGGAAAACATACACACACACACACATACAAATACCCATAAATTCCCATGGCTATATGCAACAGATGTTGGTGCATGTGAAAGGAAGAGGAGAGCAGCATTTCATAATTTGCTGCCTATCAGCTGCTGATTCACAATCGTGCGCCGTTTTCTTATGTCATGCGCAACGATGTATTCTAAAAAAGGGTACCTTAGAACTAAACACAGATACAGTCGTACAGTCGTTGCATGCCTGGTACAATGTATAAATTATTGTGTACATACATATACATATGTGTATATATTACGTATACGTACGTATACACATACCAACGGAACAAGCTCACATCAACAATAAAAGCTGATTGTATATGCTCAGAATGCGGAAGAAAGAGAGGGAGAGAGAGAAAGAGAGAACGACAGGTTGGAAAGGGAATTCAATAGATATTCAAGAAAAATGCTTAAAGGAATTTCACGTATAGTGCTATAAATTTTATTAGGTTAAGCATCGTTTGAAATCGTGTAAAATGAAAGAGTATTGCAATTCAAAATCAATGTATTTCATGCTATAAAAAGTTGCAGAAAAATTCTTTATATACCTACACTAATATAATGAAGCATTTGCTCTCCATTGGAATGTAGTAAATTTATATTGTTAAAATTGTTAGGCAAGTTTCGACCATTACTATCTTACGCAGGGCGAAATTAAGGGAATTAAAGGCGGGCATGTGAGTCCTCTAAAGGAAACGAAAACCTTCGGGAATGAAACTTCGGGCAGTGGTGGGAAAATAGGTCAGTTAAGACCAGTTTTTATTAAAAGGTCCATATGCATGTATGTACATATGTTGGAAACTTTTCAAAAATATTGCAACATGGGCCTCCACTTCTCTTCATGTGGTCCTGCTTTTGTTGAACGAAAGAGCAATGTGAAAGGAAATCAACAAACTAATGCAACGATGACAAACAAAAGGGTGAGTTACAACTGATGGGGTGGTTGGAAGGGGGTATATAAACATTTCAAAAGCAGTGTGCAAGTTCGTTTTCGAAGCTGCAAATGCACGCCATGTGCCTCTTACCCCTTTACGTGAAATTGTTGTTGCGCTCGCAGCGCATGTCAAGAGTAGGTGACCTTGACAGTGAACTTGAAATACTTGCTACAAGGATTCAGCAGTGTTTGTGTGTGTGTGTTTGTGAAACAACGTGAAATGGAACAACCAACAGGAGATACAAAAGGGAAAGGAAAAGAGAGAGAGAGAGAGAGGAGAGGAGAATGCATGCATTTGCCGCTCAGCTTTCGGTAAAAGCTTTTAGCATTGCAGCTGCTTTGGTTCTCCCCCTGTTGACTTTTTTATAGTGGGCGGACTTGGCAAGCTTTCTTTCGCTCTTTCTTGGGTTTCTCTCACTCTCTTTCGCCATTTCACTCTCTTTGGATGAATCATAGTCGTGTATTGTCTTTTTTGTTTGCGACGTTTTGTCTGCAGTCGGCATTTAAAAATATGTGCCAGAAATTTCGCTTTCATGTTTGGCCCATGCAAAAAGAGAGAGTGATAATGCAAAAGGGGTTGGGGGAGAGTAGGATGCACATTTTATGCAACTAACCAGCCAAGCATACTTATATGTATGTACATAAATATATGAATAGTATGTAAATACATATGTACATATGTACATTCATTTGGCTATGGCAAATAATTCTCAATTTCGATTTCGTTTGCTTGTTTTTACAGTTTTGTGCATTCAACTTTGGCATTTAATGGGCTAAAACCAGAGGGCAGCACTGTAGGTTGAACTGACATAGTGCCAATTGCACAGAAGTACTTACATACATATGTATGTAGATGATAATTGATAGGTACATCTTGCATCTTGCGTCAGTAAATATACTAAAGAAAAGCTTTCATTTGAGCTTCGCTTACTTCAGAGGCAATCTGGAAATATTGCCCAAAAATTTGAGGTTGTCTACGAAATTTCTCAAAAAATTGTGATATTCTATGATTTTTTATTATTATTATATGTAGGATATAGTTGTAAACTATCAACCCGACTATATTTTTACAAGCACTGGCAACTAAGACCTTTGGCTTACAATTAGACGAAAACTACATCCATACACTAGCCTGGGATTCGAACCCGGATCCTCGTTGTTCAGTTCACCTAGACAACTCATCTACCGAGGACTGCATATTCTATGATTATATAAAAATATTTCGAAACAGTTGAAGTCTCAGTTACAGTCTCTGAAATCCCTTTGTCAGTCAAATGAACTGGATCAAATAATAACAAGTTGTTTCCTTAAGATTTAAATAGGGCTTAAAAGAGATGAAAGAGTCCCGATCTTTATCTTGATTAGTGTTAGTGCAAAAATGTCTACATATTGATAATGCAATTGTTAAACTAAATATTTGTATATGCCAAAAACTAAAATGGGAGAAAAAATAGTGAGAGAGAAAACGCGAGAGCGAGCGAGGAAGAGGATAACCTTGAAATTTTAGTTAAGGGTGTGCGTCACTGCACATGCAAACATATAACGTGTACCTATATACATTTTCTCTCTCTTTTCCGCTAGCTTTCTGAATTTTGATGTGTGTGTGTGTGGCTGAGAGCGGGAAATGCAGGCGTTGCGCATGTTTGTGTGCACTTCAAACTTTTCGCTTTGGCTAAATTTCTTTGCCGCTTCTCTCCTTCTCGCACTCTCATTTAATTTAAGCATCTCTGTCTCTTTTGCACTGCCGTTCGCTCTCCCTGTATGTCTTCGCAGTCATCTCGGTTATACGGGACTGCCTCTCTTTAGCAAATGCAATTCACGTTCAAGGCCAAAATCAAAATGCACATGTACTACATATGTGTATGTATAGTATTTGTGTGTGTGTGTGTGTCTGTATATAGAACGAATGTACATATGTATATGTTTGTGTTGCTGTCAGTTTTCAACTATATTTTCAGTACAGCCACACAGATACTATATGTACATATGTATGTATGTGTAGCCAAACGCACACACTCAAACACAGACACCCACACAAGCATGAGGCATAATCAATAATTTGCAGCTTCTTTCTGGCCTTATCATCTCTTCTACTTCTACATTAAAATATAGAGTTCCTAGAAATTCTTTGCAATCGGGAAATTTTCCCCATAATTTAAAATAAATTTGTATTCCATTGCATTTATCATTTTTGAAACTGCCAAAGACTTATTGTTGATGTCAGTTAAATGAGATTGAGATGCAATCAAGCGTAAAAAAATAGCAATTATAATTATAATAATATTATATTGTTGATTATGTGGGACATATTTCTACATATGTATGTATGTGTGTATGTCTATGGGTAGATTATTTTCTTTTACCCTTATCTTAATAATCTAGCAAAAATAATTAACATTGTTTTACATTAAGGCAATGTGTAGGCCAAATAAATACCAGTGTCGATGAGGTGGGGCTAGGAAAGGACCCAGGGTATATAGACTCACCTCTCCGAAACTTTTAACTTCAGGCAGTTTTACAGTTTCTCTGTTAGTCTGGATAAAGTATCGATTTTGTATTATCTCTCACGCAAACATAATATAATATATCATTAAAAAAATTAAAAAGACTATAGATGTTCAGAATAGAATTAGGTACATATCCACATACATATATTGAATTGCAGGCTAACAAGCAATCATTTGAGTTCCACAATTCAGAAGACATTCCAAATTATTGAAGTACCTTGTGATACTGTCTGTTTCAAGGATTTCCCTTAATATAAATATATATTTTTATCCAGTGTACCGCTGTATTACAAATTAATCGTGTTCGCTATTTCTTTAATCAGAAAACTCTATGTAATTTTAGAACAATATTTATTCAGTTCATTCGGTTTAGATAATACATCATGTATGTATGTAATATATTCCAGTAATTGGTAAATTGTTTATTAGTAAACTTTCAAAAATAAAGGAACCACTTCTATGTACATATTTCTATGTACAGTGGCTAGCACATGCGGATACATGTTTCGAAACTGTGACTTTGAGTGACTGTAAAACCAAAAAATGCATTAATCGATTCCAAATTTTTACCAAAAGTCCATTAATAATATATAAATGGAAAAACAAAACGTTTTATTCATTTTTTTATCCTTAGCTCGAATTATCTAGAAAAAACTTAAGAATGAGCAAGTATCCACTTTTGCGCTTTTAACAAAACTTATAAATAAATGATTATTTTCAATACTTAGCCCAAATTTTGGCTTTAATCACGCTATCAACGGTCTGGGCATACTCTCCATCAATTTTTCTATCAATCCGCGCAATATTCGCAATATTTTTCTATCATTTCCCTTGGACTCGACTCCAAAGCTCGTCCATTGTCCTTGCCGGAGTATCGTAGTGCGACAGTTGCTTCTTTAGCAGAACCCATAAGTTTTTGATCGGATTTAGATCTGGGCTTCAAGCGGATTGTCTATGTACGATTGAAATTTTGCATTGGAATTCTAAATTGCAAATTACTTGGCAATTAATTAGAAAAGCAAAAAAATAATAATCAAATTAAACCCAACTTAATTCTGAAATATGTCACGAAAGCATCTTGTTAGCCATATGGGGAATATGAAGCAGACGCCAATAAATGTGAAAAACTATAATGAAAATGATTATGATAGAGATTGGTAGGGGAAAAATGCCATTTAGAGGACAAGGTCAGAATCAGGGCAACAAAAACGAACTTACATATACTTACAACCAGTTCGAGCTGTGTCTATGCAGCATCCGATTGTTCTGTCTCTCTTTCTCTCCCTCACTATCTTTCTTTCTCTGTCTCTCTCTCTATGACTATATCTTCCTTATGCCATCTCTATCTTGCTCTGCTTATGTATATACAGGTATATCTATCTCGCTTTATCTAAATTTTGCACTAACATTCATTGCTCCAAGCCGTGGGACTGAGCGTAGGCGTGGGCGTGGATGTGGGCGTAGACGTGGGCGTTGGCGTGATGCAGCTAGAGGAAAACTGTTGTGCCTGCAGCAGGACTTTGCCGTGTATATTCGACCTTGACAGCTCCAGCTTACTATGTAAAATGTTGACCATATGCGTCAATAGAAGGATACTCTTGTCAAATCACTTCATGCCGGAGTACTTGGTCCTGACACGAGCCTGTGTCTGTAGCTGCCATACGAAACTAATTGCATCCTGTAAGAGTCAACGACGTGATTGTGGTTCTAATATGCATGCATTATTTGTCTACAGATGGAAACAGATAATAAAACGGTTGAACTTTTTCTAGTGGTAGTTGCTGATTATTACTTTATATAATTTGTGGGTTTCTTAGTTTTAAAGATCTTTAGAGTTTATTTCAATATTTTTGTTTTACAATGGGATTTTTGGGTTAAAGATGTCAGATCCTTCATACGATTGAATTTTCTGCCTAAATATTGTATATATCGCTGTCCTTATTCGCTAAAAAGTCCCTAATAATCGTTCTTTAATAAAGAGTTTTTATTCTTTTAATTTACTTAACTGACGTTCCTGAGGAAAAATGCAAACAACTTAACGTAAATGTAATATTCAACTTATAAATTATTCTACTTGTTGAACCACTTCCCAGTGACCTTCTTGGATAAACGTGTCTAAAATATAGGTCGTTACATGCTAATAGAGTTTTTTGCTTGCAGACTTTGTTTTATATATGTACATACATACATACATACATATATCCAATTTGTAAATCGATTAATTTGTCAAAGGCAAAATGCTATTGGTTCTCTAGTGTGTCCTTTCTCTCATTCCAATTTGGAATCAACGAACCAAGAGAACTCTTGTGATAGCTACCTATATATGTATGTATAAACTGCAGTACAGATACAAATGTTCGACCTGTTGAATTGCATTTTATGAGCAATAGATGGCGCTGTATAAAAGCGGCGAAAGCGTCGAAAGCTCATCCAATAAACGGACCCAACGCTACTAAATTAAGCTAGCCATCCCATATTTTCATCCCCCTACATTATGGTGAAATAATTACGTATACGCACCATGTGTGACATGTCATATCACAGCATGATGGTTAAGTTGATATAAGAAAAGGTCACTTTCCACGAATAGACAAACAGGCCAATTTTGTCCATAGTAAAAGTAGCTTTCAGCCACAGTCAGAGGCAAATTGAAATTGTGACAGTTAAACTGACCACATGTCAATGCAAGGACAACTTCAAAGCAAACAACCTGATGGATAAAGGTAGCAATTTAATGACAGGTAATTTATGTAAACAATGAAAAAATAAAGAAAACATATCAGTGATTTCAAATGCAGAAACTTCAATTAAAGTATTATATTGTTTGTTTTTATGTAATTCATTTCTAATAATTTAATTATTAGTAGTCATCAAAAGGTAAGAACTGTAGTTTTTATTGGCTTATGTGTAGAAACAAGACTTGTGGGTACAAGTAAACATAAGGTAGTTGTCACAAATTTTAGAAAAAGGTCTTTAAAACTATTAAAGAAATTTTCTTTATTTTCTTTGCTATTCTCTGTAATTGGAGTATATAAGTGTAGCATTTGCTGAAAATATTCTTTTAGTGTCATAGAGCGCACTTATAATGACTGCATATTCTCCACTTTCTATTGGAAATCGTTTATGGAATCCATCAAAATCAAATTGATAATTTTTGAGTTTAATTACAAAATTAGTCTGAAAATATAAAAAATAATACAGTATAGATACATATATTGTTTAAAAGTCATATGATTTTCATATAGCTCACTTTCGGGCAAGTTCTTTTTAGATTCATAAACGGTCTGATGTAGGAAAACAGCAAATTGCCCAAATATGGTTTACCCTTTTCAATCAAATCACAAGTATCAAATTGAATATCATAGAGAAATGGATGCCAACCATTGCTACGCTTTAAAAATTGTACTTGAATCTGTAGCAGTAAAAGTAGAATTTATTTCAAGTTTTTTTAACACGATTACAACTTACTTTAGATTCTTTCATGGTGCCTTTCAGATAGTAACTGAAATTAATTATACTGTGTGAGCGGTTAATGGCTTTTAATTCACATAATTTTATCTCCCCATAGTTTGGATCAAGTGCTTCACAGTATAAACTTTTAAATTTTGCGGCTTCCTAGACATGAATCACAACATTTTTTACTATTTAAAATTTTCGGAGGAATCATTTTGATACTTACTAAGTTAGTAGAAAATATAATGAAGAGAAAATAAAGGGTTAACAAGTTGAACATGTTCGCCATCACTTTTCAAATAAAGTCACATCACATTATTGAATACAAATATTAATAAAATCATGTGTTTTAAATAAAAATAAATGTGCTTATAATTGTATCAATTATCCCTATAATCCCACAATATCTAAATAATTGATATTTAATAATGATGAGACAGTTTTTGACTTATACCAGGCTTATACTGCAATATATTATCCATACGCACTGTACGCACTTTAGCATATTATAATGCAGAATATTATGCAATTGGTTCACACTCAAATGTCAAATTGCGAATAGTCAAGGTAATGTTTACCTTAAATTGAAATTGTGACAGCTAAGTGCAGAAAATGTGGCATAAAGGGAAAACTGACCACATGTCTATGCAGGGCGACCCGAAAAGCGACGAAATGATGGATAGATAGACAGCAGGTTAATGGCAGGTAATTGAGCAGAAACAATTTCACATACGCATAACTATCTCAATATGACAAATGTACAAAACGTTTAGTCTATCAATTGAAAATTCATAAACGCAATTTCCCAGCCCAAACCGTTGAACGGGGGTGGTTCTACGTAGTTAAATGAGAATTGGTAATGGCAATTAGAGACATATTTTTGTTTGTCATTTATATGCGTGAGTGAGTAGGCGTGGTTGTCAAGAGACGCCCATCTATAAGGGCAATAGTTTATATGCCAGAGGGCATAGACGTCATTGACCTTTGAGGCATATGCAGCAAATGCCCTCGGAATTTGCATGGGTCAACGAATAGTTAAATTTATAATTACACTGTTCAAATAGATAGAAACATACAAAAGTTGTTTGCAAATTTGTTAAAATTACAAATAACATAATGTTAAAAATGTTTTCAAGCAAGATGGCTCATACCATGGGTTACTATTAGATTTGTTTCCAGAGAAGGAAAAGTAGTACAAAAGAGTTAATCATACTTGAAAGCCAAAAGAAAAGTCCCAATCTAATATAATCAGTTACATAGCTAATTGAACAAAGGTTAAATTATTAGCAATGCTTCTAAATCGAATATTTCTCTCAGTGTATCTTTTGCATTTGTTTATCTGCCTATTATTGCATACAATATTCATGACGTTTCTTTTGTTAATAAGAAACAATTAAACCAAGTAATGCTTGCTTTGTATGTGAGGGCTGTAAAAGACCTTAAATATCATTATCTCAAGGTAGATAAGCGAGATGTTCTAAACAATTGTGTTCCTCCCAAAAGGCAAGTTTAGTTGCCTTTATAATTTTGTCATGGAAACTACAACAAGACATCATCCGATTAAACAGTTATGCCAGCTAGTGCGTTTAAAATCAACTCAAATCTTTATATTAGCTGGATCCGTATTATTGACCCTTTTGATAACTGTTATATGCATTGGCCTTACAATGCGCTATGAGGTGGAGAATGAAGTTGCCAATGTGGCAGATGTAAACTATTGGAAAGATCCAGTGTCTGTTGAGCAAAAGTTGTGGTACGACAAGGGAATAGAAGAGCTAAATATGGCCTTAAAAGAGCCATCCACTGAGAATACAGTTAAAAATGTGAGAATATTTATGATTGAAGGCATTGGATATGAAGAATTAGCTGCCCACAGATTTCCCCTTAATAGCAATAGCAGTGAAGAAAATACAAATTTCGTTTGGGATCAGGTTTCCCATGTAGCCCGATTGAAAATTAATTGTATAATTCCATGTGCAAAGAATTGGATACATCAAGCATTATGGACAGGAGTCCCGTTAGATGTCTTGCAAATGATGGATACGAATTGCAGTCAACAGGATACGGAGGGCCATCTCTTGAGTTTGTTGCGTCAGGCTCAATTGGCTGGTTTACGCACAGGATTTGTGACCAATCAACGTCTAACAGGACCAACGGGAGCCGCTCTCTATGGAAAACATGCTTCCAATCTGTCTAACGAGTGTGAAGAGAAAATATCTAACGATACGCATTGTAATGAAGATATAGCCAAGCAATTAATCTTTGGTGAAACTGGAAAATATCTTAATGTCATAATGGGCGGCGGTAGGCAAATGTTTAACCATGAAGTTCCAGTAACCAGCTCTGATCCCATTGATAATAACTTGTGCAGGGCCAGTAATGAACGAAATTTGCTCAAAAATTGGCGCCTACAGAAACTAAGACAAGTCAAAGACCATACACAAGAAAGATTTGAGCTCATTCAGCATTTTGGTGAACTTGAGGCCATAAATGGCAGCAAATATGATTATCTAATGGCTATTCTCTCGAATGGTGATCTAAATAGAAATCTTAAAGTATCCTCATTTCAAATGATGTTGAAGAAAGCTCTACAGGTTCTAAATCGATCAAATGCTGGTTATCTTTTAATTGTTGAGCAGTTTGTTCATGCGGAAATGAACAAACGGGAACAGCTCCAAATGCTAAATGAAACATTGACGGATTTACCAAGAGATAAACACACACTTAACTTAGTTCTCTTTACCAGTATTGAAAGTAACTTGAATGGTTTTTTGCCTTCGGATAGTCTAGTTTTTGCGCAAGGTTTGCAAATATCAAATCTCTGAAGCTTTTTAACTTCTTTTGAACTTTCTTCCTTACCATTGCAGGTCCGAAATCTTCGATATTCCTCGGAGTGAGAGATGTCAATTACTTGGCTCAAGCTGTGGCTTATGCTCTCAAGAATTAAAGATAACTCGAAAAACAATTTAAAAGAGAAAACAAGGAAACAATTCACTCAGATATTTAGCATAATTAATTTATTTAATAAACTTGAACTAATTAAATTGTGTGGCTCTAAATAACAACAGTGCTGGCATCCTGTCCAGGTGGTGGTAATGGGGCAACCCAATTGAAGGCATGACCACTTGTTGGTAGCACCTCCACTTGTCGATTTAGTGTTGCCGTCGTTGTTGGTGTCGCCGCTGCTGCTGCTGTTGCCGTCGGCGGTGTTGCATTTGTTGCTGCAATTCGTGGTACTGGACGCAATACATTGGGATTGGGTCATTTGACTGGCATGGGGGGCAGTAAATTGTGGGCCACATTCGATAGTTGCCTCAGGTGATTCGCATGGACGTACTGGAATGCCGATGTCTGACGTTCCAAATGCTGTGAGAGATACAACTCACCCAGAGTGTAGAAGCGACGCTGATCGAAGGGTGGAAATGGAAAGCCATTGGGTAAACGCTGTCCACTGGCATAATTCTTTGCTGGCGCTGGTGTGGGATATATGGGCAAACAATGGGTTGGTGGACGTGGCAAAGCCCCATACGCAGAAGCAGTAGCAGCGGCGGCGGGCTGTTGTTGCTGCTGCTGTTGCTGCACCTGATGAATCTGATGATTGTGATGGTGTTGATGGGACTGCTGTGCTTTAAAGAAATCCAAATTTTTTAGATTCTCCAGCATTTGATGTGAGGCCTGGTGTTTCTTCAAGTAGGCATGGCTGGACAAGATTTTGTACAAATAAATAAATCTCACAAAAAATGGAATGGAATATTAAACTTACCGACGGAAAGTCTTGCCACAGTCATGACAAGGATAAATCCCATCAGATGCATCATCAGACACTCTGTTTGACTCTTCATTGACATTTTGTGTCTCATTCGAGCTACTGGCTCGCTTCTTACTTTGTGCTCCACTGGGAGAGTCCGTTTTTGGTTTATGCCACCTTCGATGAGAGGCCAAATTTGCCGGGCAATTGAAAACCTGCAAAATAATTTTCCATTTTGCTCAGTTCAATCTCTATTTAAATTATTGTTTAAGACTTGTTAACTTTAAAATTTAAAAATTGTGTTTTTAATTTGTCTTGTCCCTTTTACCAGAAAAGATAATTAGGACTTACCTTTTCGCATTCAGAGCACTTGTACTCGATGTGGACAATGCGGGGACAACGGTGCTGGGCCAGCATGAAGGCATCATCGTAGACAGTGCGACAAAGCTGACACATGTAGTCGCCAATCTTATTATCGATGCTAGCCAAAATGGCCTTGGCCTCTTCAGTGATTTCGACCACGTTGAAAGCCGGATCAATGTCACCTTTGCGAACTACCAGTTCCTCATCATCGCGCAGCTTGCGTATTATAGTTCCGGATACAGGACTGATGGTCTCCTCATCTACAGCCGTATGTTTGCGGAGTTTAGTCCGCTTACGTTCGGTGCGCTCTTTTTGGGGTCGGATGGGAGTGGCTGGTAAAGGTGTGGTATGCTGGATGGGAGGTGGTGAGAGAAACGAGGACCTTGTACTATCTGTACAAGGGCTATTCTCAACTATGGCATTGTTACTTAAATCTGTGTAGGTTTTCTCATGAGTCGAGTTGACTCCTTCATTAACTTCGCCCTGGTCTGTTTGCCGCTGTGAGAAGTCGCGATCAAATAATTTGGCCAGACCGTCTACGGCCTGGTTATGAAGCTCTTCATCATCATAGAGTAGCTCATTACGCTTAAGTGCTGTGGTCGGCGTTTGCAGGTCAGTTACCTCATCCAAGTCATCGTCATTGCCCAGGACATCCACAAATACCTCCTCGTCGTCATCGGTTCCGTCATTGTCCTTATCGTTGACTTCTACCTGCAGATTTTCATCCTCTTCTCCTTCCTCAATGTCCGTGTTGCCTTCATTGTAGTCATGGGAACTGACAACTGTTTCATCTTCGTCCTCGGTCAACACAATTGTCTCATCATCCACATAGATGGGGGTATGGGGCGAAGTTGCTCGAGATGTTGACGTGGCCGTTGCTGCTGCTGCTATATGAGTTTCAATTCTGGCCACGCTCGATTGACTTGCCGAAATTTGTTCAAAGCTATTTTTCATCTCGTGAAAATGACTTTTATTATAAGGCGACCCTTCAAAGCTGCGCAAACCAAAGCAACTGCCACCCAATTGGGGTTGGACTGGAGCCTGTTGGAAATAGCCACTGGCAGAAGGCTGCAGGCCAAGCGCAGCATGCGATGTTGCTTCCATGGCCGCTGTGGCTGTCGCTGTGGGACCCGGCGTGGTGACCATGTGCGGTCGCCACAGGTAATTCTCCTCGGACATTAATCTCTTACGCTTGCGGGGTGGGGAGGGCGTCGAGGGCGGTGTAATTGGCACAATGTTGGTTGTTGCACGCAGGGATAGATCTAATGGTGACAGCAGCGAAATTGCCGGACGGTGTTGACTAAATTGCGGAAATGTCTCGCTGATTGCTGGTAATATGCGGCACTCGGCGTAATGTGTTGAATGCGGATGCGGATGAGGATGTTGCTGCGGATGTGATGATGTATGCTGCGGAGCTTGTAGAAGTTGCTGCGAATGCGACAATTGATTCTGAAAAGGCAAAGGCTGTGTATGCGTTTGCGAGTTCATGTTTATGTCCTTCTTAAAGGCAATATTTTGCCGTTTTTCCCAATCGTTTGATGAACAAATTCTTTTCAGATTGCACTTAATGCCTCAATTATAAATCTAACAGGAAGAAGGAAGAAATTATTTTGCTTGAATGATTTTGGGATTGAAGATTCAGATATTACGACATTTATAAAATTGATACTTCTATATAAATCCTGACTCTACAAACAAAATATTGCTTATTTTTTCGGTATACAGTCAATTGGATATTGATTTAATTAACTTAAACTACTTTACAAAATAACTACTAGATGAAAACTAAATGATTTCTTTCGGGATTCATTTAATTTCTTTTAGACATTATGTCCTACATATTAAAATTAACAAAAGAGGTATTATAATTAATTTTGTTTTTGGTTTAGTTATTGTATACTAGGAAGTCTCTCTACTTAAACAAACTTATCATTTATTTATATATATCAGATAAAATCTTTAGTCGTTAGGCAGGGAAGGGACGGTTAAAATATAAATACAATTGTTCAATTTTAAAGTATAGAAATAAATTAAACAGAAAGAAGTACAAGGATTTCCAATCGTTCATTATTCATTTCCAATCGTCGATCGTTTTTATTGTTTCAATCTATATTAAGTAGTTTAGATTGCGATAAACGGATATTTGCTTTTGAGTATATGAATGATTAAGTTTCCAGTTTATTTATGCACTTTTGAAAATCGCTTCTCACTCTATTCAAGTTTAATGAAAATTTAATCAAGGATTTTCCCAATTTTTTGTTTTTCAAGTAAGGTTAAATTTTGATTGGCCAATTAATTCTAAAATTCTATAGCTTTCACTTGCAATAATTTAGAATTCACTTTAAATTGTAAACTGCATTCTTTTGTTGGTTCACAAATGAAGTTAAGCAAATTGTCTTAAAGTTCTTTCCAATTTACCTTGATTAAAGAATTTGAAGAATTTCTTTTCTTTGCATTTGATTCAACCTATATGGAATATTTCAACTTTGGTTCAAATCGTATTTTTTAACTAAGTATTTTTTTTTTTTTTTTTAATTCACTTTATGGAGTTTACACTTTTTTCAATGAATTTATGTTTGGGTCACTTTATTCCATTTACCAAGCACTTAATTCAATTGCTGCCGTTAGCCGTCACACGCAACTTTCTTGTCGCAGCCGTCAAAGTGTACTGAACTGTATTGTCGGCCGCCACCTGTCACAATGGCCAAGGAATATGTGAAACCGATGCATGTCCCTGCATTGGCACAATCCCAATCATCAGCAAATCCACCACCACCCAACACCACCCCAAATCTCGCCCACTCACATCCACATACAGATGCCGTTGGCATCTATCCATGAGCTGGCAGGGGCTCTCGCTCGCACGGCCTGTGTGTAAGAATCCTGTGAAAGCTGCCTTTGGATTCGTTAACTTGGCATAGCATGACTTGTCATCCCAACCCCTTTTCGACTCCCACGCAGTGAACAGCGCATGCGTTGCCACGCCCCGTATAGCTTTGCAACACTGTTGAATGACATTGCATACAAACACACAGACACACACACACACATTATAGGGTCTTGGCATTTAAGGGACATCAGAGCGCTCAGCAGTAGCAGCAATAGCAGCTTCTGGCATCTGTTGCTTTGGCGACGCTCATTGGCAGTATACAATGCCACGCCCACTCCCAACTCAGTCCACTTAGCTTTATGGTAACCGTATGAGAATGGAATGTCATTGAATTGCAAATGAAGAATTTCAATGCATCGGAGCTATTTTTCACCATCGCCGTGAACCGAGCTAACAACGAGGTGGAAAACAAGCAAGAGGTGGAGGAGGCTTAGGGAGGAGGCCAACTGAGGGCCAGCAGTAAAGGAGGGGAAATTGCCTTTTGTCCTTTTTTGTTTTGTATGCCCGTCCTAAGCGAGTTGTGCGAGTTAACTTGGGTGGAAATGTCTCCCTTTCCCGAACAGCATCATCAGCATCTGCCAACGTCCGACTTGTTCAGACATTTTAAGAACCAAAGAATTCTTTTTTGTGGTTTTGAAATTTTAATGTCGTTCCCCATGAGGTTATGGGTTTTCAAAATGGCGCCAGTTTTAGTGTTTTAGTTTATTCAACAAAACACAGCAGAGTGGGTATTTTAATAATTTACATTTAATTGAAAACTTTTTTAAAGTAAGTCATAAGTAACTTTACAAAAATTTAAAATAATCAAATCTTAGAATCTCCTTTTTTGATATTCTTTCTATTAAGCTCAAGATAATATCGAACAAAACTTTAAAATTTCTTTTATTTCATTGATTGGTTTCAAAATTTTAGTTTTTAAATTGAGAGTTATTAAGTAACTTTCTTGGAAATGGTAAAATAAAAGTTTCAAATAATTCCTTCCAACTTGACTACAGATTTTGGGTGTTATCTGATTTTATTATGAATCTAAATCAATTAAAAATTCTACCAAGAAATACATTTTTTTCAGTTTAGAACTAAGCTGGGATTCAACTCTGTTTTATATGAAAAGTTTTGTTCAATGTTTTGCCTTTAAATGGTTTGCAGCCGCTGAATGCAATTAATTAGAGAGCATGGGCCAATAAAAACTTGATTAAAATTGTGAGTCGCGACTCTGGCAACAAAAACCGGCAACAGGACACAACAAGTGAGCTTAATTAACAGGAATGCAATTATGAACTTTTGTGCGGAGCACAAATCAAATTAAATTTCACTTTTCGTAATAAAAAACAAGGAAGAAAAAAACCATGAAGAAAATGATTTCATCGAAGAAAAAAAACTCACCCATTAAGTTTTTAGCTTTTCAGTTTCCTTTTATTTTTTTCCGCAACATCAGAATTTTTCTTTCAATGCGATTGTAAAGGAAGGTCAACAAGTCAACACTTTGCATCGTTTTGCGGCTTTGCTAAGGTCCTTGGGATTCAATGGTTTTGGTCTGTGAAGGAAGGCCTCATTAGCATATTGCAAAGATGCTAAGTTACCTGTTCCTGACACTTGATGTTCTTAATAATTATCCAAGAAAATTTCGTGCTAACGAGACGGTTGAGGAAAACAGAGTTCATAGTCAGTTTGTTGTTCGTTCTGGCTAATTGTATGCAGATTGCTGCCGTTGCTCTAAAACATCATGCTCAAGTGTCAAATTACACACGTTGCGATACTTACCCTTCCTTCCTGCCCCCCTGTTGTGCAACCGCAACATGTTGTATGCCACCCTTAGGGTGGTTTAATTTCACTGAGGTTCACTTGCGGTTTATGAAAAATATCTGTTTACATTATTTGGCTCAGGGGTGGGTAATGGGCTCTTAATTAGGCTCATGCGATTTATTTTCTGTACAAAGGATTTACAAATGCCTCAGAAATCATTGATTTCACTATTAACAACAAATTCGCGAGAGATATCAAATAATACTTGCTTCATTGGATATCGAGTAAAAATGAATCTCATGCGTTGAAGTATATTTTATAATCCATCCACATCGAAGAACATGTGAACTTGCCCAAGCTGCTTCTTTCTGAACATTCCGAGTAGGTCTATCATGTACGTAATGTAATGTTAAAGTACTTTAATGAACTAAAATTTATTTAGCATTTACACTCACAATCATGTGACATTTGTAATTAAAATTACTGAAATTACGAATGGCATTAAAGGTTAATTGAACCCAGGGATAACGTCACGGATGTATCATAAACTCACAAAAATGGACGATAGCCATGAAATTTTTTATTCAAACTTGCTGAAAAATAATGACATTTAAAAGATACTTACGCAATATTAGGCAACTTACTGCAATTTTATCTAAAGGCAACTGATGCATCGTTATATAGACTTTACAACCAATAATGCCACGACCTAGCACCTTTAATTCACATTGTGAAAATTCACAAAATGTCTTGACAAAGCTTTCACATTTGATATTTGTAAATTTTACAAGAGCTCGAGCAGATTTAGTGGCCAAATTTACAAGAATTACGAAAAGTCCAACATACGCAATGGATTAAAGTGACTTTGTGGCTGACAAGTTGTCAATGGAAAACAAATTAATGGCTATCATTAATAGAAATCCAAAAATCTATATTAAAACGATTACTACATACATTAATTGGCACATCAAACTGTCATACAAATGTACTAAATGTTTCAAAAAGTTTCAACAAATTTAAAAATAATGGAAAACAAACAACAACTACTACTACAAGAATTGTTGAAAATGAGTTCCATATTTATAATAACCGTGTGTATATAATATCATAAGGCACAAATATGTGGCCCGCATTAGTCTGGCTTATGCTTGTTCATTGGCATATATTCGACTTTTTTAGAAAACTATTAATGGGAAAAGGCAGTAGCACGGAACTTTGTTTCTACATATGATCAAGAGATTAAGGCTAAAAGTAAAAAAACTATGGGAGATCTTTTAAATAAATTTAAGCTGAATAAAACCAGATTTATTCCAAATCTATGCATATTATATATACGGCTATAATAAACAACGAAGAGGATTCTATTAAGAATCTACTGTGATTGTGCTTGTCTTATCTATACAGTGTATACATAGAAGTAATAGTTAAGATTCTACTATTTATGATATGAAGACCAAAATTTAAGTATTATAATAAGCCAAAATAGGGAAAAGGACTCACATAAACTTAATCAAATGATCAAGTCATAGTCATAGTCATAGTTAAGTCATAGTCCATCTAGATATATAAAGTGTTGCCTTTGAAATATGCGTCCACTCAAGAATAGTTTATAAAAATATCATGCTACAACTTTACAGCTTTATTTGCAGTCACCCACCTCTCATTTGCCTTAGAATTTAAAGGACATTGAAAGCTTCCTGTATGTCACGCATATGACAAAACGCTATTGTCAAACCAGCCACTCAAACCAGCCACTTCGACTACGTTGATGACCTTTAATGGCTGGGACTCGACCACAAAATATCCTGGCCTCAAGGGTTCCAGTTTTAATTAGAGTGGCATGAAAGTATGCCTGCGGCGGTTGTTTTTTGGTCCTCATATGCAATTCTTATGCAAATGCTTTTAATTACAAAACTGTGAAACAGAATTACGCAACATTGCGTTATTTAAGTAAATTATTTTCCGCTAGTTCGTGTATTTAATTGCTCAACTCAACGCCTTTTTAATTGCCCAAAGAAAGTCCATCCAAATTCAAAGAGGGCGACAGCGATGAAAGAAAAACCTCGGCCTGAGAAAAAAAAATTTCCATTTAAAACAAAAAAAAAAAACCTCATTTCAAGTCTACTTAAAATTAGATTTTCTGCCAACTTTGTTGCGAGTAAAATCGATTTTGATTGATTCAATTTCCCAAAATTGTATGTGATAACATGTGCCATACATACATGGAAGAAAGAAATTGTAGGAAAATTCTGTGACAAATTGAAGAGCTACCAATAGATGTGAATAAACATTCAAGATAAATCCATGGGGACGCTGTAGATAATGGTTTTCCATCTTTAAATTATATATCCCAAGTCTATTGACCTTTTCAACTTTATTGGCAGCAGAACATAACTTGCACTCCCCTTTATATCCAGGCTAATAGAAAATGTTTTTAGATAAAAAGGCAACAAATTGAATTTGCAAAGGTCACACATAAGTGCAACCAAGAGTGAGAGTTTTCCACACTTGAAAATTGTTGGAATCTCTTCAATGTACCCCCCCATGATTGGCAATGGGTACTTTTCATTTTGATTTCTTAATAAACGCTGGCATTATTTTCCAGCAAATTGAATTTGCAAAAAAAAAGCGATGAATGGAACCAGGAAAATGGATTTTATTGTGCGTAAAAAGCTATGAAGGGTGCGGCTAACTGTGTGGCCCAACCCTTTCATAGATGAAACCGCATTATAGGGCTTTTAATTAATGGAGGTCATAACAACGGAGTAAGAAATGACTCAACATCCATTAAAATATCAAATTACAATAAGTAAAAAGGTAAAAGTTTTTTACCAAGTATTGAAAAGGGGTTTTAGTGGCTTATTTGGCTAACTACATAACTTTGTTTAGTTATCATTCTGCGTGTTTTATTATATTTAGAATTGGCTTAGTTTCATTGATTACCCATTGAACATATTGTTTTCCTATTAATTATAGCAAAAGAGATCACGAACAAAGCTCACATATGGCTTCAAAGTTATAAGAAAGGAAAAACCGCAAATATCCCACGGGAAATCCAAGGACAACACACAGACACACACACTAACACACGCAATCTCCCACAGATAATCACCATAATCGGACGCTGCACTTGGACGCTTTAAACGATTTTCAATATGCCAAGGGAGAAGACGGAGCGCAAGTCGAACTCCAAGTGAATAATGACGCACAATGGCAAGAAGAGAAAAAATGGGAAAATTGAAGGCGGAAAAACGAGAGTATAAAATCCGCTTACAATCCTCGTCCATCCACTCATAAGGGTGAGTGCGTGTAAATAGTGTCCTTGTCCTGTAATTACATTGCCATTGTTCGATGTGTTATACCTACGTACAGACAGCTATACACACAGCCACATACATATGCATGTGTGCGTGCTCTGTTCACATCGATTGCTTTTTGGGTTCGTTCGATTTATTCTTGGGTCACATTTACCATTGTGGTCACCTGCATGGCAAATACTTTGGCTATCTCACCATTCCCCTCAACTACTTCAACAAAAAACTTATATATGCCACTCTGCAAGTTTGCTGGATACATACTGTCAGCGACATTTATGCTGTGAATTGTATAGTTTCCAATTCGAACAGGGCACCCGATCATCTCTTCCAACTGCACCGATTTTCGAAACATGAAACGCATCACTTCATTATTGTTATACTCAGTAAGAAAAGCACAAAAGTCCAAACGTTTCCATTCCACCATGCGTACAAAATGATCTGTTCCTTGTGCCTTCACACGCAAACGAACATTCAGGAATAAAAAGTTACTGCCCAATTCGCGGATCAGTTTCACATTGATATCGAAATGAATACGATCATCGTGTATATTGGTCGATACTCGCATATATTGCGGCTCGCCAAAGATATTGATGTGATCAATTGTAATAACAACAGTTGACTAAAAATGAAATCCAATTCAAATTAATGAATACGAAATGAAATCTTGTCTCTCAAAGATAGAGTTACCTGTTTTTCCTCTTCCGAATCCAATAGATTGCCATAAAGCAAATTAATGCAGCGAAAGAGATCCAAAACCAACAACTCGGTCTGAATATATCTCATGTCGTAATGAAAATAAAATACGGTGATTGTAATGAGCAGAGTCAAAAACCGTTTCAGACAATTAAATAAAGTCGTTTATTGTTTTTGTTATGCCCCATTTATATAGGTATCCATAATGCGTACCATTATAGTCGCCTGAAATGCAAATAATTTTGGTATCTCTCCACATTCTTCGATTATTTCGAAAAACATTTTATATGTGCCATTTTGATAGTATTTCGCATGTATATTATTCTCGACATTGAAATTGGTAGCTGAATAATTACCCGCAGGTATGGGACAAATTATCAATTCACTTAAATGCATAGATTTCTTAAAGAGCTGCTGAATAATGGGATTTGATTTGAATTCACTCAAGAATCCACAGAAATCCATGCCTTTCCATTGATATAATGGAACAAATTTATCACTGCCATCCAGTTTGGCCCTTAGCTTCATATTCATGATCAGATAATTGTTACCCACCGACTTGAAGAGTTCGCTATATATATCGAATTCCGTCCGATCCTCGTGAACATAGATTCTAACTTTCATATAACTCGACGCTCCATATGCATTGACATGATGTATTTTAATATCGACTTTCTGTAGATAATTGAAATAAATTACAAGTTTCAAGGAATAAAAATATTATTTAACCAAACCTTGTGTGGTTCATATGACTCTTCAAAGAATATATCTCCTTTCATTTGGGTCTTTTGGAATCTACAACTAACAAAGATGAAAACAAACAAACCGCACAGTATGAATTTCATAACGTAATGAATTTCGAATGCCAACAGCATGTATGAAAAGCCTAACTTCTGTTTAAAGTAGATCCATTTCATAGTGTAAACAAATTCAATGACTGTAGCAAATCGTTTCAGATCATTTATTTAGAACATTTATTTAAGTACATGCCATTTTATATATCAAATACTCGTACTCTTACTGTCACCTGAAAGGCAAGCAATTTGGGTGACTCTCCAGTTTCTTCAACAATTTCAAAAAACAATTTGTAGGTGCCATTTTGAAAGATGTCGGCATATAAATTATCTACCACACTGACATTCGTTACAGAATAATTACCCACACGAATAGGACATTCAACAATTTGATGTAACTCCAGGGATTTTTTAAAATAATGCTGCATAACAGGATTCGTCTTGTATTCGGTTAAAAAAGCACACAAATCCAAACCTCTCCAATCGAAAATCTTTACAAAACCATCTCTGCCCTCCGGTTGGGCACGCATTCTAATATTCATGATCAGATAGTTGCTACCCAATTGCTTGAACAGCTGGACATGCATATCGAAATGAGTTCGATCCTCGTAAATGTGAGTTTTCACTCTCATGAAATGCGATTCGCCATAGGCATTTATGTGGTGTATTTTGATATCAGCTCTCTGAAGAAAACAAATATATATTTTATTAAGAATCAATTGAAGCTCATTTATTTGTTTACCAACCTTAGTAGGTTTATCTTCATCATCCAAAAATACATCTGCCTTCGTTTGACCTTCGTGGAATAGACAAATTTCGAGTAGAAAAACAAACAAACCGCACAGAACAAGCTTCATTGTGTAATGATGTTGAAATGGCAAACGGTTTAGTCACGGATATTTTCATTATAATCACACAAAACAAATAGGTGGCATTAATTCTAACGAAATATCGTTTTTACAAATGAATGAACGATTATATCGCTATCAGTTTAATCAGATTCTAGGCAATAGCTAGGAGAAAACTTACTGGGTATGCATTTACACAAATTTATGTAAAACCAAAACTCTGACTGGGATTCTTTTTGATCAAAAAGTCCTTCAGAACAAAGAGAAAATAGCAAATAACCCATAGAACAAAAAAGTTCTGTCATTTTTTAATCCGATTGTCCTGTAAACTGTTCAGATGTTCAAGACTTTTACCATGTTTTTAGCCAGAAATCATAAGAGATGCATAACGTATAACCCATATGTACATACACATGGAGTTATAATGCCAATGTTCCTGTGAGTATTTAATTTGACCCATTTGGTAAGTGATACGGAGTAAGCAGAAACAGATTTTAGATACTGCTGTAATAAAACGTTTATTTATATATATTTATGTTTATATATCAATTTATATATCGAATATGCGTATTATTGTTGTCACCTGGAAGGCAAACAATTTGGGTGACTCTCCGGTTTCTTCAATAATTTCGAAAAATAGTTTATAGGTGCCATTTTGAAAATTTTCCGCATGTACATTATCCACGACACTCACGTTCGTAACAGAATAATTGCCCACTCGGACAGGACAAGCGATAACATCACTTAATTGCATAGATTTTTTTAAAAAATTTTGCATCATGGGATTCGTATTGTATTCGGTTAAAAAACCGCAGAAATCCAATCCTTTCCATTCAAATAACTTTACAAAGGAATCTTTGCCTTCCGGCTTGGCACGCATTTTAATATTCATGATCAGATAGTTGCTACCCAATTGCTTAAAGAGTTCGGCATGCATATCGAAATGAGTTCGATCCTCATATATGTGGGTTCTCACTTTTATAAAACGTCCCTCGCCAAAGGCATTGATGTGATGAATTTTGACATCAGCTCTCTGCGGATTAAATAGTAATAAATTCTATATTTAATCAAATGTTTATTAAAAATGCAGTTATCTATTGACCCACCTTAGTAGGTTTTTCTTCATCATCAAAAAATACATCTACCTCCATTTGAGCATCACGAAATAGACAGTTTTCGAGTAGGAAAATAAACAAACCGCACAGTAGAAGCTTCATTGTGTTGTGAATTTGAAATGAAAAGCGGTTTAGTCATGGATATTTGCACCATGATTTTATTAAATAGGTAGCAATAATTCTAACAAAGTGTCGTTTATACAAATGAACCTACGATTATATACCCATATTAATAACCTCATAAGCAAATCTGATCATAGATTTATTTGGAATACGCTATAACAGACTTGAAAATCGTAGAGAACAGTCGTAATAAAGTGTTGAAACTATTGAAATAATCAAAAAATAAGTTTATTTTTTTTTTTATTTCCTTATTGAAGTTAAATTCAAATGAGACCTTCAACAATAAATCTTACTAAGATAAAAGGCAAAGGTGACAGTTGGAACTCAAGACTACCAAGTTCTATCATAGCAGACTCGCAGAAGCCACCGTTGTAATGGCATACCTCTTCACGCTAAAAGTAGGAATTCCAAACGACATGAAGCGAAAAAGAACCAAGCTTAACAATTCCACCTTTTTATAGCTATACAGAACTTTGGCTCTATATTTAGTTCAATTAAAAATTCTATTTTCTAGCTTGCAGAATTTTGATTAAAAAAAAATAATTTTAATTTTTTTAAGTAATATATAATATTGGAAGCCTTTTATGGGGAATTCCTCTGATGATGGATTTGAAAAAGACAAAAAACAACTCTAAATTAAGTTAAATTAAAAATTCTATTTTCTGCTTGGCAGAATTTTGTTTGTTTTTGTGCAATTGGGCTAAGAAACTAAAAGAATGTTTAAAATCGCACGACAAACTATCGAAACTTAATTCACAAAGTTAAACAAGAATAAATAATTCAGAATTTTTTTATTCGTGATTCAGAATTCATTAATTAATAGTTTTTTCTTTTGAAATTCATTATACTAGAGAAAGAATAAACCCACCTATACATATTTATTTTCTATGGGTGGAGTCCATTAATTTGAATTTGCATTGCTTTTTGAGGTAGTTTGGATCCAATTTGTAACCCTTAGTTATATGTCACCACCTAGTCAAACGACTCAATTAGCTAACCGACGGATATGTGCAACCATCATGGCTTATATTCATTAGCAACATCGAACGTATGTATGTATGTATGTACATTGTACATATATGTATATATACATATATACACAATCAGGCAGACGGAAGCTCCAAAGTGTTGAAAAGCCAATTAGCGTTGGCGTTGGCCGGAAGGAAGCCATAGGGCTATATAGTACCAATATACATACATATAATGCGGTTGCAATGTGCGTGTAAATGGGAAAACATACATACATAGATGGAAAAGTTTAAAATTTATGAAAAACCACACGCAGTGTGGAACAACAACAAGAACAATTTGCCTCAAATTACCTTTCCCTTTGGGTTGGCGCCACTTCTCATCCTTTTAATCACTTTTATTAAACTGAATGTTGCGTAATTTGCTGCGTCATTTAATTAAGCCGATTCTGGGCGCCCTAAGCCGTCTTAGTGTTAATATGAGGTTTGGTCGTGCACCGTAATTAATTCACATATACATTATGTTTACCGTAATTATTTATTTATAACTGCTAATAGTGTTTCTAAATGCTAAATAATATGTACATAAGACGGACTAACGCTGCCATCGTTAATTGGCATAAACACATGCCCGTAACACATTGATACAATGTTTGTTAAAGCTTATATTCCATATAGATTCTAGATCCAGTATCAAATCAACTTGAATTTGGCTTTTTAATGCGTGTATCGGCCAAGAAACAAGCGATTACGTTCCCCTCCTGATCATCGACAAGTTTAACTTCCAAACGTGTGGGCACTTCCGGTTGACTTGAGGCAATGGGCAAAAGCAATTGATAGGTAACATCCTCATCATCATCTAAAGGACAATAGGCACCATGCAGCAGATTGGAGCAAACATTTCCACGTGAGGCCTCCAAATCGTAGGGTATGGTGACACCCAATGACGTAAGATGAACTTGAGCACTCAGTTGTCGCATACTATTGCGGTCTGCAAGAAGGTAAGTTCCAATGTTGTAGTTACTTAGTCATTTATATTTGTGGACTGTTATTGCTACTTACTGGCTACAAATTGTATGGCTATGTTGGCCTCAGAATCTTTCAACAAATCACAGGGAGATGAATCGCAATCGTTAATTTGTACCATTAATGGCATGGCCACATTCTCGTCCGCACCTATTTGACCAAAAACAACAAATATTGCATTAATAAAGATTCAGAGTTTTTCTCTCTCTCTCTCTCAACAGTTACTTACATTGTCTGATGGGTGTAGTGGCATGGGCAAAAGTCCACGTTAAACCAAAAATCAAAAGGATATAGATATTTGACATATTTGCCATAGTTCTGTTCACTGTTTAAGCTTTTTGAAGTGTGTGACTCTTGACTGGCAATCCTATGATATTTATACTAAAAAATACATATGAACTACGTTCAATTGCACTCGGAACAGCGTGTTAATCTAATCACTTTGATTAACTGCTACAAACAATGTACTAAGAAATTTTTCTGCACTCGCTACGTTAATTCGAAGTCTTATTATTTTGGCTAAGTAATTGATTTGCTGATAAGTTAAGTACACACATATTTCCAAAAATTGAGCAAATACAAGTCAAATTAAGTAAATTAAGACTTTTCCCTTTGAATTCACATTATTTTAGTGCCGTTGATTGTAAATATTTTCCGGTAAAAAAAAAGGAGATGAACAGTAAACTGAATGAAAGATCGTTGAATAGGTACATACATATGTCTATAATTTTGATATGAACATTTGTTAAAGATGAACGAATCTGTAGACTTTATTCGTTGCTCTTTACATCTATATGAGCAGTGCTTACTTCTTCCACTTCCTTTTTCCCTATCGTCTTGGTAAAGTAATTTGATAGGGAAATTTATCATCAATAGTTTATAATAATCAGTCTCTGTCGACTAGTAAACAAAATAACTTAATTTAATATTAAATTGCATCACGTTTTTGATAACACAACTTCATTTCATATTAAATGGAGGTATGCATATGTATTTCCCCCCGTTCTAACTTAGCCCGAAGGTAATGAGGTACATAAGTACATTTAACTAAACGTCACATCATGTTAACCTGTATAAACGATATCCCAGTGCAAGTGAACTTTTGTTAGAAACTAGAGGCGAATTACGCACTCCCCGTTTTATTTTTAAATGAGTACGTACTTGTGTTTATAGACAAACACCTGTTGGTATAGAATTTTGGGTTCTGTTCGGTGCAAAGGAACCCAAACTGCCACTGACTTATCAACGCCGGGGCTAAATGAAAATAAAATTAACAAGCGATTAACCATGATTTATGGGTAGCAACATTTTTTGCTTCAAGTTCAGAATTTCCATTGCATATTTTAGGGCTGCAACCCCAACGGGCAGCAGGCGATCGACTGTTAGCTACCAGCCGCATTAACATCAATTTATATGCATAGGCAATTTGAAGCAAGTTTTATACAATTTCTTACACCCACTTGACTCTGGAAGAGAAGAGTCTACTGAGTCTACTGAGTCTACTGAGTCTGGGGTGACAGGCACTTGCGACCTTGTTGTTCTCTTATCCAAAAATTTCATCAATATTTTCATAAATTCAACTGTTTTATATGCAAATTAGCTAAGCGATTTTACACAGCTTGCCATGTTTATGTTTCTGTGTGTGTGTGGAGGAAAATTGATTTTTTAATAATGATTAAATAATGTAAGGATGAAATACTTTTAAGCACTCAATTGCTTGAATTTAAATTACATTGCATTTTGTATAATTAACTAACAAAATTCGAGGCAACCTTTCTGTGACATATTTTTGGTTTACTTTGAAATTTGTATTAAATAATATTTATTAATCTTGTTTTTTCTCTATGTGTAACTATACATTAAAATATCATCAAACTTAAACAAAACCTTTTCTAAATATCATTCAAATACATTATCTATACATAATTGTCTTTTTTTAGATCAGAAAGGGTAAAAATCGTTATAAAATCGTTCATAATGTGACTAATCTTTCTTTTGTATTGCTTTTAACAACTCTTATGAATTGTGGCTGGAGGTCAATATGATAATAATGGAATACTTTTTGGGCCGTTCAAATATAAAACAACTGAAAGCATTTTTCATTTTACTCTGCCCCAATTGTTGACAAATCACCGAGTTAACGATAAAAAATAATACATGGTATTAAAATTAATTATTTCTTATACAAGTCAATATATAAGAAGTATTTCCTAGTTATCTTCGGTTTATCATTTTTACTACAGGAAGAAAATGTATTTGTCTTTAATTATTTGATCATTTAAACAATAGCAAAAGGTTTTTTTTTCCAAAACATGTCTCAAATCAATTGCTTAACGTTTTTCCTAAGAAATTACCTCAGCCAGCTAACGTCTCATTTGAAAGTTCTATGGAAATCGCATTGCTAAGCATGAAAATTTCATCTACACTACAAGTAATTTTCAAACTTTGACCTAAAAGTTCAGCGCAATGCACCTAAATATCCACAAAAATTATAGGGAGGACTCCATACTGCATAATTGTGCACCACAAGAAGTTTCGTCGTAACATTACTTAATTGTAAATACACCTCAAATGTATGTTCTAACCCTATGCAAATAAGGCGCGAGCTATTTTTCACTTGAAAAGTCCCAGAGAAATTGCGTTAGAAAATGCCAACACGTCAGGTGACTTGAAAGGAAGAAAATTTTGTTGAAACGCATGTTTTTTGTGATTTTGGCTAACATGAATTTTGCATTCATTTAATTACAGAGCCAAGGCCTGCTGCCAGGCAGAATCCTTCAATCGGAGGGTTGTCGTAAATTAATTAACAGACTTTTGAGTGAGGGGGAAAGGTCTTACGTTCGTTGGCTGGAAAAATTTAATAATTTTTGCATGACGGCATATGCAAATTGCTTGTGCAAATACCACATCAAAGTGTATTCAACTGGGCTGCAGGTGAAAACTATTGAATGAGCAACAAAAAAAATTGTCTCAAGGCCAGTTGGTCAGCTGACCCACAAATTGATTGTTAAAAAAATTACACTTGAATGCACTTCGATAGCTCAAACTAACCAGGAAGAGAAGAAGACAAACGAAACGAAAGCGAAAACATTGAAGTAAAGTCACCCAGATAAAGGGAGTTTTTGTTTAATAATCACACAGACACACACCCAAACACCTGTTGAGAGGGTGGGTAAATTGTGAATTCCTATATTAATTGACAACACATGTTGCCCACACCGAAATAAGTAACAAATTTTGTGAGCGAAAGTTGTGCATTAGGCTTGATAATACCTTGTATTTATATTCTCCTCTCTATTTCCATGGGAGCAGTCTTTCTTTAGGAATCTAGGGAGATGCTTGGGAATGCATTTGAAAAATCCCCCTAGTTCAGTCTTTTTCGAACTTCAAGTCAACGCTATCTTGCTTTAACTTTCTATATATGTATATTCCAGAACGATTCCATCACTAATATACCCTCGTAAACCATACCTAATGAGTCTAGAAACAAAATTTAATGAAAAATTAACAACACGAAAAAGAAAATGTCAACTAATTGAGACACAATGCCCGGTCATATTAGATTACATACAAGCAAACAAAAACCAAACTGAAATTGAAGCCAGGACACACAAAAGGACAACCAACACAAATAACTGGCGTGACAAATTGTTGGCCTTTGACGTTGGCATTGATTTGACAAATTAATTGAGTTTGTTGACAGGTTTTCGCTAAGCGAAGGGAGAGTTCTAAGCCAGATTTTAGAAGAGCGGGAGGAAACCAAGTTGAAATATTTCACATATTTAATATTCATAAGCAAAAAATGTTTTCTATTTTTATCCTATGCACATCCATTTCCATTTGCCGTATTATCGAACTCAAAAGGCACATCAAAGTTAAGCTTATAATGCATTGGGGAATATGTGAGATAAGCTTTCACATATGTAAAATTTCTTTTTCTCCGGCAACGTGCCAACGGAAATGTATTGGATGGGGTTAAAAAGGAAATGTCTTGCAGTAAAAGTGTTTCTTACGTGTTGCTCGATTCGTTCGATTTTCCGGATCAGATAATTGTATTAAATGACACTGAAAATAAGTAGAATCGCATATATGTAGGAAATCAATGAAAGGTCTCATCGATGGTGATGCTAATCAAATATTGCGGTTCCCTTTTTTGTAAAAGCCTTAAGTAAACACACACACACACAAGCACATTGAGGTTTTCCTTTTCTCGTGTTTCCTGTTTTCTTTCTTTCTTTTTTCTGTAGGATTTTTCCCATTGCTTTGACATATTAAATAATGTCACAACAATTACAACTCGCAGCATGTGACATTCGTCTCTGGGGCCCAGACCAGGGATACAACCAAGAGGCAGGCAGGAAGCAAGTTCAAAAGCATGTCATGGAAATCTCATGCTGTGCAATATCCCAAGTTGCCACCCTCGTTGGTTATGCAACAACAAAAAATGAAAGAGGGTTGCTTTGGAACTTCGTGAAATGCAAGTCTATATACATATGTATGTATGTATATGCAGTTATTTACTTGCTTCTCTCTGTTTAACTAAAGTTTATGTTTATGAACTTCACATAACTCTCATAGAACGAATCATTCTCGTTTAAAGGCTTAAAATGTTCTACTCTGGAATACTTCTAAGTAGACGTTTCCAATAATTAATGAAATATTTGCATTTTAATCATTTGGATGTTAATAAATTTTTTTCCCTTCCTTAATCTGCCTCTAAAAAGAAAGTCATCCTCAACTAGTTTCATAAAGTGTTCAAACACATCTCTCTGGCTTACCTTTCTAAAATATTTTGGGGGAAGGAAAAATTATATTTTCAAGCTTACTTTTAGCCAGTTTCACATACTGACAATGGCTTTGGTCGACGCACAAATGTCTGTGGGTTTCACTTTTCTTTTTTTTTTTTTTTCGCATTTTGAGCTTAGTGACTGTCAGTTGAGTGCTCAAAGATTTATTTTTGGCATAGCCTTTGTGGTTTTTTTTTTCATTGTGCTAACAATTTTTGCCACAAATTTTACCTGACTAAGTCAATAATTTAGTGAATATATTTTTTGGATTTGTACAACAAATTTCTCAAAAATATTTTATAAATTGCAAGTTATTCCATTAGAAAGTCCCAATGTCATTAATATTGTTATTCCAGTCTACATTAACTCACTCAATTTCCAATAATTTCGGTGCTCAACAAATCACAAATTGCTAGGTTTCTTTCCGATAAGATATCAAGCCTGGGAAATTTTACTCAATACGAACTAAAATACTCTCTTAGACTCAGCTATATAAATGCTGCTAACTTAGCTAGTCAGTCATAATAGTAATTTGAAAGAACAAGAACTGAAACACAAGATGAAAGTAAACATTTTAATTTGCCTTGGCCTTTGCCTAATTGTCATGATTGAAGCTGAAAATGCAAATCCCGCCACTGATGTGAAACGATGTAAGTTCTAAGGATAATCATCTCAATATTATTATTTACAAATCTATAAATATGTCCTTTTAAAATAGGCTCGGGCAGTAAACCATTTCCGCTAGAGGTCCGGGTTCATGGTTGTGTCACTCCGCCATGCAATATTGTCAAGGGATCTACACAGGATTTTGAAATCGATTTTGCCGTGGACAAATATATTACTCAACTCACTGCCTTGGTGAAGGCCACCACTTTGGGCATTATTACAGTGCCCTATGAACTGCCGCCCGAGGTGGCTGCTGTCTGTCCCAATCTCATGTACGGAGCCTATTGTCCTCTCTACCCAACCGAAGATGTGACTTATTTGTTTAGTTTTCCCATTGGTGAATATCCTGAGATTGGAGTGAAAATAGAAATTTATTTGGTGGATCAAGATGGAGATACGGCCACTTGTTTTGTGTGTGACATCAAGGTCGTTAAGAATACCGGAGGGACGAAAGTCTATGAGCTCAATTATCTCAACTAAAGTTATATATTCAATTTATAGTTTACTGTGATATAATTTTTTTTTTTTTTTAATGTAATCTATTATATAAAGCATAATTTAATCAACAAGAAACTAAACATTATTTTAAAAATAGTCATCTGATATTTTCTTTCATATTCCAATTATAGAACAGATAGAGCAAGCAATTGGGCGAATTTGATTTGCTCGTACAGTAGCCATAAACAGTTTGGGAAATAATGCTTGGGTAAATCAATTAATTATTTAAAAGTCCTAATGTCTGATAATGGCTATTAAACGCACCTAACGCACCTGTTGCCAAATGCAGAAAAAAAAACGTACTCGGTTATCAGATTTCTCTTAGATTATGGCAAACTTAATGCACTGTACAAAATGAACTATTAAATTGTGTTGATGAAAGGAGGTCAGCAAATTTTAGCTAATCGGACGCAATAATTGTTGGTGCCAAATTTTCGCAACGATTTCTTTCAGTGTTTGTTTGCACTTAAATTGAAGGTGATAAGAAATTCGCCATCTGAACCTGCTGACCATATGGACAATTTCTTTGGCTTGCTGCTGATCAATAAAAGATTATCGTGGTCACAACGTTAATCAAATTAATTAATCAGTTTAGGTGCAAATTGCAACGTCATATCAGCGATACAATTAGATTATCAATGCCCAAGTCTGCATGAGTGCATTGGAATCCATGACGTAGAAGAGGTAAACATTTAAACTTTATTACTTGGATTAAACTTTATTAATCATAGCCATGTAAATGATTGGCACTTTGGCGCCAAATCAGTTTATTCTCGGCATTTATATTGGCTTGCGAACTCTAAAACTGCAAATGAAGCATGTTATAGGTTCATTCTCCTCATCGTACAATATGGTCGTGACATCAGCTGTAATGTCAGGAAATGAAGGATCTGCATAGAAATTCATTTTGTAGGTGACGTCTTCATCCTTGTATATGGGACAAATGGCCTCGTACATTAGATTGGCACACACATCGGATATCTCATCGGCTAGTTGATATGGAATATTCATACCAAAAACCCTGGCAGTGGCTTTTGCTGTGATCCTTTTGATGTCGTTCTTGGCTGAAATAGATTTGAAGATTTTAAATGAAATCATAAAATGGGTTAAGGGTTAAAAAAAAAAACTTACTGCCCAAGAATAGAACCTCCATAATAGTTGTGGTGCCCTTATACACTGTACATGGCGGCTCTTCGCAGTTTTCTATTGCCACACTCAGAGGTAGGGGTATTCCATTACCTAAAATTCGGTAGCTTTTTTAATATATTCATCTCATTGTAAACATCTGCTAAAGTAAAGTCTTAATTCTAGATTAATGACGAGGTTTGAGGTTTCACAGCTTTCGTATTGGCGAATGTTGATGACAGAACAGACAATAATGCCAAAAATCCTAAAATCTAGGAGATAAATAGGAAGGGATTGACGTTTTGAGTATAGAAGACTCTGAGCAAATATATGTAGAATATAGAAGGTTGTACTCAGGGCAGAGGAATATGAAAGGTTCATACAAGCCATAGTTAGTTAAACAACGACTTGAAGCTAAAGGGATATAAAAAGTAGCAAGAACTGCATTTGAACTTTAAGAAATAAGTACGCAGTTGACGAGACGTTCGATGAAAATAACCTTATCTCTTAAGTCTTCAATGTAATTTCTATATAAAACATTTGCAGCATTGAAGAAATGATTGATGATTGTTTAGGTAGTTTTTTAAAGGCTTAAGATCAAAGCAAGCGAAACTCAATTTTAGTTCCATAGATTTCTTAAGAATTTTAACTATTCCGTTTTGCATTCTACATTCTTGAACTTTTTATTCTCAAAATCGAACCTTTAACATTAGCAAAATGAATCACTTTAAACCACGTATTTTATTTTAAAAACTTTATAAAATCTCTAACTAGGTTTATATAAGTTGGTGTGCAGATTTCGGGATGCTCTTAGTAGAATGTCAATGCAATTATTAAGATTTGTCTCATCTCATTTTCTCTGTCGATCTTAACCTAAATCAATTGACTTACATTGTTGAACTTTAGTAGTATTGACTGCAGCAAATCCAACTAAGAACACAAACAAATAAATTATAAACATTTTGTCAATGCTTTCACAAACGCTTTGTAGAAGTGAATGAAACTATTCCGGATAGTGGGGTTCTTTAAATATTCATATTCGGTATCAATAGCCCTACTACACGCAAATTAATTTATATGGAAAACGTTTAAAAGGCCAGAGATTATGAAATTAAATTTACGCAGGGAAATCACATTTCAAACTAACAACTAGCATATATTTTTTTAAGAGCGGTTCAACGGAAAAGTGATAATGTCAAATGTGGCAAAAGGTTTTCAAGTTTACTTTGCCTACTAAAGCCAATCTAAATATGAATGCGATAAGGTTTTGGCTATCTGTATTGAAAACTATGCCGGTCAAGAAATGCCCCCATTTGAATGTTTAGCCAACAGGTGTCCTCTCAAAGGATGGTTTAGTTGTGAAGCCCATTGATAAAGATTTCAATTGAGCACTTGATCGTCGATAATGCATGGAATACTACAATGTCAAGTAGCTTGTTGAGTGCTCTTTAATTATGAATTATTATTTTATTGGATGTTTGAGCAAAAAAAGTGGGCGTGTTCAAGTTGTAATGCTTCTCAAACTTTGAGAGACAATTTGGCAAGCATTGCTTTTGACTACCAATAAGGTTACTTTCCGTTCGACAAATCAAATTTGGCGTCGGTTGGGCCGATAAGATAAACCAACTTAGCAAAAACAAAAACTCACTCAAAATCCACGTTAATACTCTCTTAGCATATGCTATATAAATGTTGGCAACATAGCTAGTCTACCACATTAATAAAATCAAAGAGCAAGTACTATAACCCAATATGAAAATCAACTTTATAATTTACCTTGGTCTTTGCCTTATCGTCGGCGCTTCTGCTGAAAATGAAAATCCCGCAACTGAAGTGAAACAATGTAAGTTCTAAAGGATACCATACAAATTGACAAACAAAACTAATCAAATATTTCCCTCTTAGGCTCTGGTAGTAAACCATTTCCGCTAGAGGTCCGTGTTCATGGATGCGTAACGCCACCATGTCTTGTTGTCAAAGGAACAACTCAGAAGTTTGAAATCGATTTTGCCGTCGATAAATACATAACCCAGCTTACCACCTTGGTGAAGGCCACCACTTTGGGCATTATTACGGTGCCCTATGAACTGCCGCCCGAGGTGGCTGCTGTCTGTCCCAATCTCATGTACGAGGCCTATTGTCCTCTCTACCCAACCGAAGATGTGACTTATTTGTTTACCTTTCCCATTGGTGAATATCCTGAGATTGGAGTGAAAATAGAAATTTATTTGGTGGATCAAGATGGAGATACGGCCACTTGTTTTGTGTGTGACATCAAGGTTGTTAAGAATTCTGGAGGCACAAAAGTCTACGAGCTTAACTATCTCAACTAAATTGTAGATGAATTACCTAACCTAATTGGCTAGATTGGCATTGATTACTGTGATACATGATCTTTTAATAGCAAATTTTATTATATTAAACATAATTTAGTAAGAAATTTAACTATTAGTTATTATTTCATGTTGATTATTGTAGACTTTGTAGAGATGGGCATTTTGTTAGATTTGATTTGCGCGTTTTGAAGTGCATTGGCCATAAAAAATCGCTTAGTTTCTCAATCGGTTGGCTCATATTCAATTATTGATCGATTGTACGACAAATTGTCCTGTCCAGTTCAAGTGGTTTATGATGTTATAAATATATATGATTATTGACAGACCTAACACACCTGTTGGGACATGCAGCCAATTGTATTGTGAAGAAGAAGAAGAAGAAGAAGAAATGTGTACCCAGTTATCAATGAGTTGAAATAGTAGCTATCAGATTGGCGCAAAAACACATACACTGTAAAAATAAAACTTTAATCGACTTCCCACATTCTACTTTGGATTACTTCTTGTGTTTGTGTATAGTGCTTTAGGTCTTTAGTTTTAAAATCTTTTAAACTAATTTTTTGAATAACAAAATAATTTATCTATAAATACGTAAAAAAAAAACGAGTTAGTAGAATTGTATAACATTTGCTGGCATTTAAAATTTTCTTACAATTATTTGCTTAAATTTCTTAAAGTGTTCATTTGCACTTAAAACAGAAGTTGATAAGAATTCCCATCGGAACCTGTTAACCATATGGACAATTTGTTTCACCTGCTGCCTCTGCTGCTGCTGCTGCTGGCCAATAAATGATTATCAAAAATGATTTTATTAGCATTTGTGCTACTTAATCACAAAAGGTTTTTTGTATTTCGGTGCAAATCACAACGTCATTGATGACTTGTTTCTTATAAATCTATTTTAATCAATTGACTAATCTATGGCTGCATGAGTGCATTGGAATCGATGACGTATTCAAGGTAAACAAAACATTAGTTATCATTTCGCAAGTCAAGAGTTTATTATTCAGCCAATTGTGAATTCCAAAATCAGTCTGGAAGCAACAGTCGTGGTGTGTGGAAGCCCTCCTTTCTTTTAGTTTTGCACACGCCAATCCAACACCAATTCCTCGCGTTGGGTAGTCGCCCCCTTGCGCAGTTTACAACTGCAGATGAAACAAGTGATCGGTTCGTTTTGTTCATCGTTCAGTGTCACAGTGACGTCAGCTGTTATTTCGGGAAAAGATGGCTCGACGTAGAAATTGAATTTATATGTTACATCCTCGTTCTTATCGATGGGGCAAATGGCGCCATACATTAGATTCGAACAGACATCGGATACCTCTTCGGGCAGTTCATAAGGAAGATTCATGCCAAATACCTTAGCTGTGGTTTTGGCAGTTATGTTCCTCATGTTATTCTTATCTAAAATCAATGATAACTAAATCAAAAACTCTTCAAAAAAAGGATAATCAATGTGAATAACTTACTGCCCAAAAAGTGTACCTCCATGACAGCGCTGCTGCCCTTGTAGACAACACACGGCGGCTCTTCACAGTTCTCAACCCGCACACTCAATGGAAAGGGTTTATCTTTGCCTGGAATTAAAACAAAATAAAGATTAGGCCAAAGGATTAAAAACTTGGAAATTACATAGCCAAAGGTTAGAAAGCCTTAGAGAAATTACATCAATTTCTTTTAAAATTCCATTGTATCTTTTAGGAGACACAAGCCGCAAAATATGCAATGAAATTTATAAGTAATCCAAATCAAAAGCTTTTCTATAACAGACTTCAAAATTGATTGAAATTGACTCTTTTAACTTATATTTATAACACTTGCAACAACGTTAACCGTAAAAGAAATGATTTTTATTATAATTTTTAATTCCAAATATGCATATTATTAGAAAAATTTGACATACATATAATCCATTTTTGAGTAAACAGTTTCTAGTGATTGAATTTTGAGTGTTTCGGGAATTTATTACCTAGAATTCTGATATGATAAAAATACATATCCGATTCAAAATATACGTATGAGGAATTTATAAATGCTTTTTTTTGGAAGTAAAATTGTTATCTATGATTTCTAGAATCAACGTTTTAAACAAAATTATTTAGAATTTCACTGGTTGTCATTAGAATTTAAACGGATTGCTCTTAAGGGAAAAACTAAAAGTATTTGATAAGGACTTATCAACACAGTGTTTTACCACACTTGTCGAATATCAATTGTGTATGTAGGTATGTACATATTTAATTTCCTCACAGGTGATTGTTACCAATTCACAAAACTTATAAATAACAGAAGTTCTATCTATCGCCATCAGATTAATGACACTGCACATAAACATGCCGAGGTGTTAAGTCCAATCAATGAATCACAAATCACATTTCTAATTTTGTTGGGGTATTATTAGTAGTCAAGCGGTATAATAAAATCAAAGGTTCATTGTGATTTCGGTTAAATAATTCGCTGCAACTTACATTCTTGCACCGTGGTGGCATTTATGGTCGACAGACCAACAATTATCAAGAGCACAAATTCTAGCCGCAACATTTTGTTGTATTTATTATGAAATTTTAGTGTAGTTTGCTTCTTTGTTATCTCAACTGTCCACTTGGTGCTGTCAAAGGCACTTTAATACTGTGAATGAAACTATTCTCACATGTGAGGAAGTTTAAATAGCCAACGGTTTTGGCGTCTTGGCTATGATAACTTTTGACCAGACGATGAGCAATTTTTTTTTGTGTTTGGGGTTTATCAATCCATCGGCTTTTTGATACTAAAGGGGTAAAGGCAGGTGTTTGGCCTTACAAAATGAAAACAATGCGGTTTGCAGGTGTTGGGACTTCGTCAGAAGAGTAAATATAACAGAATCCAATCAGTATATAACGTAAAATTTAATTGATAAGCCTAGCGTTGGAGAAACCAGTCGACTAAGCAGCTGAGCAGCAACAAAGTTAGGGATTGTCACTGATTAAAGTGCCGGTATACAGGGTATCCCTTTTTTGAGAACTTATCTATCCAAAGCATATTAAATTATGGTCATCAATCCTCAGAACGATTTTTTTACTTCTACTTTAATCTTAGGAATCATTTTTTAAAAGAAAAACTTAATTCAAAAGTCAGTGTTTCAGTTCACATTTGTTTATTAAAAAACAAAAACTCTTCTTTTTTTTTGAAAAGCATACAAATTTTGGGTTCTTCCTTCATTTTTGTTTTCATTGCCGGGCAATTTCGAAAGATTTCTACATGTAGATAGAGGCCTATGTAGATGTTTCTATTCTACATGTGGGACCAAAATTTGTGCAAACTTTCAAATAGTGAGCGCGAAAATCAATGTGGTCTTTTTCTTGTCATACTTCCATATTCTTTCGATTTTCAAAGATTTATGCATTTTGACTTTGTTCTCGGGCGCTGTTTTGAGTCCCAGCCAATTTCAAGAGTAATATATTTTTATTAAATCCAATTACATATTGTTTAAACATTGAAAATAGACATTTATTTATATATTAGACAATTAATGGAATCTCAAATGATTTCTTCTACAGGTATTTTAAAAAGAACATAGTTCTTTCTAATTTGACACATTTACGATTTAAGTACTTTGTATGTAATTTTGAATTTCCATTCATTGATATATAGTTATTATTCCATTGATGCATGAATAAACAATTGAGCTCTTTCAAAGGTAAACAAATTTAACAATGTTACATTATAAAATACATGATTCAAATCAAGTGAGAATTATGAGAAAACGACTGTTAATTTCGAGATTTCTTTGAATGTCGATTAAGAAGTTACAGAAAAGGTTTCTTAATATATAGAATTAAAATTTTAGCTTCTATAAAAATATATTTATAATGTATATTGTATAGTCTGAGATTGTGATTGAAACTTAACAGCGCTTATGAATTATAATTAACTATAACGAAATAAAACAAATATTCTTAGGATAAATTGTATAAATTTGGATATTTGTTAGAATTTCGTTTACAAATCTGTCCGAAATATACAAAAATAGTTTATATCTGTGGAATTAATCCTCTAACATTTATCTTTGATTAGATATACATCCATATATTATTGTTTGTTTAGTTAAGTATATATTTTTGCGGATTAAATGTGATTTAGTTTTGCAAACACTTTTCCTTCCATACTTCACAGCACACAATTATCCTTCAGTTTATAAATTCATTGATTTTATCAGCACAATCTCTGTTTCATGCATTGCTAATTTTCAATTTAGTTAAGCAAACCCTTTCGTCGTAGATTAACAATCGAGTCGGCTATAACACAAGCCGATTTCTTAACGTAGCCACCACTGAGCAACATGACAACTGGTATATTCAATGCACGAAATGTGCTAAACACCAGGCGATCTCTTTCCATAACTCCGCCCGGTGTGATGGCCAAATTGCCCAACGGATCGCCTTCGAGTATGTCGGTGCCTGCATTGTAGATCACCACATTCGGTTTAAACTCACTAATTGACGTCTTCAGGCATTGGGCCAGTTTCTTCAAATAGAAAGAGTCCTCGGTACGCGGTCGCAGCTCTACAGCACATCGTATTGTGGTTTTGGCCTCATGATCTTTTGGGTAGATGAACGCATTGTACATGTCCAGAATGTAAACAGCGGCCACATTGTGAAAATCACGTTCATGCCCATTACCCTGGTGGGCATCCAAGTCCACAATCATAATGCGTTGCACACGAAACGGTTCCAACTCGAAGAGTCGAACGACCAGCATGGATATATCGGCATAAGGGCAGAAGCCGCCACCCTTCGAGTTGCAACAATGATGAAATCCACCCCCCAAATTGATAGACCATCCGTACTCCAAGGCCAACTTGCCGGCCAAAATGGAGCCGGCCGTTTGAAAACGCATCGGACGCAAGTAGCACGACTGGACATATGTATTGGGTACAAAAGCTAGCAGTGGAACCTCAGCAATTGATGCCACATTCATGCTGCACTCCAGCGATTTTAAATAGTTTCGAGTATGTATGCGGCGCAATTGCTCTTTGGTAATCTCTTTTGGTTCATAGAAGTCACCGTTTCCCAATAGGAGTTCTGCGCATAGTCTCTACAAATGGCAAAAAGAGTTATTTTTGGCCATAAGCCATGGGCGATGTAAGTGGGAGTTATAATGTAGAAGTATTGGAAACTAAAAAGGAGGCGTACGTACCTTTTGTATATGTTTTCCTTTGGCTGCATCAAAGGGATGCAACTTTTCAAGGCCAGCAAAATGGACCGCATACTTTTTGGAGTAGACAATTGGCAATTTGCTGCTACCAATATCTTCTCGTCTTATCCAGACCACCTCATCAAGCTTCCTATCCTCCTGATACACTTTCTCTGATAGTGGTTTCATCATTCTTAACAATTTTTAATATGAATTTAGGCGAATTTATATGTAATGCACTCAGCACCAGTTGATTTTCATATGAGGTCGAAAAATGCATTGCTACCCCTTTAAGTATGCAATAAAGTTAGCAAGCCGGGGGTTGATGCAGCTCGCTGAAAAGCTTCACAACACGAAATAGTATGACCATCTAAATTGTAAAAAGTTCTTTGGCGGTTTTAATAACTGACAATTGAAATCATGCAGATGTCGTTGCTTCATTTTATCAATTTCTTTTTAATAATCGTTTATTTTTTTTACTATTCTTAAAAAAATACCTATGCTTTATATCCGTTATAAGATAATTTCTTAATTTCGCAATGGAAATATAACTCGTTTATCACTCATTTATTGTCACTGATGTGACAATCGAGAAAATATGCTTTGATTTCAGTCCTAAAAATGTATATGAAGAAAATCTTAATTTATTTTTAACTTATGCAATGAAAAACGTCGTTTCTAGTACCTACCTTAAAACTAGTTCATTTATTAACGGGATTTTTATTACTGGAGCATTTCATTGAAACCTGGAAGACATGAAATTCGCGATACTGAAACAACACAGATATATTTCATATGTATATTTCACTAATTGTATATTACACGCTTTTGAAGAGGGGAAGCATTAGGGTTTATTCACACAAGGAGCGAGTACATTGAACCTCAAAGAAGAAGAGCTAAAACGTGGGTCTAACGTATCGTTCAAGATTGAATTAACAGATTAAGATTACAAAGGGCAACACTTAAAATTCAGTCAAACGAAATCCAAAACTGTTCTCACTGATGTAAATATATTTTAAAAACTTATGATCACTCTTGAATACCAAACTAATCAATGAAATAGAAAAGAGTTTACAAGCCATAATTTATAATATCGTTTCGGTTTTTTCCCCCTTTTATTTTCTTATAGTTTTTGCAGTGCTCTATAATAGACAGGTCGTCCATTTGTATCCTGTATGTCACGATAGTTATTGATCAACGGACGACTACGCGAGTCCTTGAGAGTCCAGAGTTTTGCTATCTGGCGCTCGGGAAAATCAAGTATGTCACTAAAGACAGTCCAAGTCACAGATTCAGCGCAATCGGGAGTCGTTAGAGAGCCTTGAAGGGTAAGATCAATTAATTTATAATTGTTAAAATATTTTAATGACATTCATTTTACCATTGTAGGTGTAAAATTCGCCAGTGACCACATCCCCCAATAGTTGGCCAACATTCAGTTGTCCCGAAATGGTCACATTTGAATTGTATTCAACAATGCGTGGCACTTGATTGAAGATCTTATTGAGTCCATAGAGCTGGGAATTGGGACGTGATCGAGGAACAGCACGGAACATCACACCCAATACGGCTAAGCCATCCGGCTGTTGGGTGGCCTCACCCATGGATTCATAACGTCTGTTCTTATGCACAATATGCATCTCGACATCGTAACGTACAAAATTTATGGCATGTTCTGAGCCCTTGCTCGACCTAGATCCCCAATGGAAGTGAACACTTTGAACCTCAAAGTCACCGGGCAGCAGGCCACCATTGATATAAGGACGTTGACCTCCTCGGGTCAATGGTAAGACCATGTTGGCTAAAGACTTAAAGTTCAATTAAGAGTTTTGTTTGAAGAAAAGCCTTTTCACCTGTATGGCCGTTGTTTGTGAGCACCAATGGAGTTCGCAGAGATTGATTATAATTGTGGAAACGTATGCGGGGAATGGAACTCAGCTTAGACTATTTAATTAATCAAAGTTAAGAAGAAATCTTTTTGGGAATATATTCATACACTCACATCACTGAATATGAGATCAATGGGCGATTGCCTCTGTCCGCTGTCACAGGTGCCAGTCCAATCAGCTCCCTGATGATCGTAATTATAATCACCAGCTGCATCATCCTCGGCTCGATCTTGTCTTATGGCAGTCAAATAATCTTCTGGGATCTCTGCTTGATATTCATGAAATATAATTCATATATATATTCCTATGGGAAAACTCACCAATCAAGGCCGTCGAGCAGCTGAGTATGGCCATTGGCCACCAAAAGCTTAAAACAAACATCTTTTGCAACTAAGAACTATTCTTTATATTTGCCTCTTCTGTTTTGCTCCCGTTGAAGTTTCCAACTCGACTGTGACTTGTCTCGAGCCAAGCAGGACCATTTATACCTACCAGTTCAATAAAAATAAAACAAAAAAATTATTAAAAAACCAAAGAAAAAAAGAAAGAACAGAGCGACAACGACTTTTTCTAATGACTTTCCTAGAAGCTGATAAGCGAAGCCCTCCATTGCAGTCCCTGTCCCCGTTCCCTCCGGCTTGCACCACTCAGCCCTGTCTTAGGCCTATTGCTAAATTTACATAGAGATTGAAGCGCTGTTAGAGTTGCCAAACCAGCTCGACAATTAACTTTTGCAAAGGCCGCCTCATCCACACATGTGATTTTTCTTTTCGTTGCCAATAATTAAAGGTGCCTGTTGCACAAGTTGAACGTTCCAATAAATAAGTATATCATCTAGGACTTGAAGATTTTAAATTGAAGGAGGATGAACACAATAATCCCAAGACTTATGGCACAATATTTTAGAAGTTAGAAAGGCAGACACTGGACCTGAGACTAGGATGAAACTTCTACAATGTTGCAGATTTCCACTTATGATCTCAAGTGTTATCAATGACACTCAGCTTGCATTTTTTTACTTACAGATTTTGTTAGAACTGTGTTGATGTTTATTAAAATTGCTGACTGTGCATTGTTTTGCCTCTCAAACTTTTTCGATTTGTTTACTTTAAGTGGACACTGTCACTGTAATATATACAGACAAAAGGTCTAGGGTACAATGCTGCCCAAGTACTAAACATGTTTTATGCTATAGTAACATACACTTACTGAAAATCATGTTCCGCTAACTTGTTGTTTACTGTACTGTATATCTTGAACCCCAAACTCAAGTAGATTAAATTTTCACTAGAATGAGGAAGTGAATGGGACCGAAACAAATGCAATTAGAGCTAATCTCCAATTTGATCCAGTAAACAGAATATACTAAATCAAGGTGGTTTAAGACCCTTTGCGGTGGCTAAAAGCTGGAAGTAGCTTTAAGTTGGTTAATGATCATCTGTTGGTTTCGTTCTGAGCCTCTGCCAATATATCCATCTTTTTCCTGCCTGCTATTGTTCAAAATGCATAACAATTCAAACCAAACACTTTGAACACTATTCGAAAACTGCTTGCATAGAAAAGTTTCGAGTAATTACTTAATATTACAATCTTTGTGTATATTTCTTTGTTTATACTCTGCTCATATACTCTGGATAGTGGAAGTTCCCTTTGTGTGTCATAAAAAGATTATATTGTAACGTGACGAATTGTTAATTTTATGGATTGGATGATATTTACGTTTTCAGATTTTTTCTCACAATAGATTGTCGGTTTTACGCTTCAAATTAAAGAATGTATAATAATTATTTTTATCCTTTTTTAATATCAATATTTTCAATCTTTAATTAAATTCTTTGCAAATAAGCATACATAAATAGTTAAAATTTAAAATAAATATAATTATTTTAATTATTATATTTGGCTTTAGCTTTGTTCACTTGCCCTTTGTACCATCGATGGTGGTTCGATAGAAGACACTACGTCCATTCAGTGGTTGAGTCAAACGAAAATTGTTAATTAAGCTATGACCACTAGAGTCTCGGATGCGCCAGAATTTTGCCACATGACCAAAAGGTATGGGCAAAACTTGAGAAAATACTGTCCATGTAACAGCCTCATTGCAGTCTGGAGTGGTCAGTGATCCCTTGTAGGTGTAGAAGTTACGTGTATCCAAATCGCCCAATAGTTGACCAACGCTTATGGAGCCAGAAATTTCTGATTCGGATTCGTATTTAACGACTTTTGACATTTCAGCAAAAATCTTGTTGAGTCCAGGATAAATGCGATCGGGATTCTGTGTAATATTATCATAAAATGCAAATATAAACAATTCCAATTAGTGAAGACAAATTGCTAATACTAACTCTGACAATTTTAAACATTATTCCCAAGACAGCAACACCATCGGCATGTTTGACAGCCTCTGTTAAATCATCGTAACGAACATTTCGATGTACAATATGCATTTCAACATCGAATCGCCTCTGGTTAATTGAATGCTCAGATCCGCGTGACTTCGGGGAACCCCAATGGAAGTGAAAACCCTCCGCCTGATAGCGTCCTTTGAGTATGCCTCCCATTATGTAAGGTCTTTTACCATCCTGTGTCTCTGGTATGTCCATGTGAACTAGTTTAAAAACCAATAATATCAATAAACCTTATTCTTCGAGTATCGATTGACTTACCTGAATGCCCATCGTTTTTCAACATCAATGGTTCTTTTAGCCTTACATCATAGTTTTTAAATACAATTCGCGGCAAGGGAACTGCGTACGCCTGCGCATAGAAAGCATGACATAAAAAGAGTTTAAGTAACTTTTAAATTGGAAATATCAATGCTAAATTATTGTAATTTTGCGAAAAGTGACTTTGAAAAGTGCCCAAATTAGGGCAATTCGGAAGTAATTTATACTCATACTCATATCTCGTTTATCAAATTAACTGCCAATGACTGCAACCGAAGATTACTTCAAAATCATAGCGTGAAGTTGCTAGACAACAAATGAATGAAAGATGCACGTGGCACCGTCTACCTTATCGAAGAGGTAATTGTGTGAAATTCTTTCACTCACATTACAGTAGGTACACTTACATTCACAACTCTACTTACAACGCAGATGTACAAATATTTGAGTCAATTATCAGTTCAACGACTTTGCCATACCATCTATTTAATAAAGGTTTATCATGGTCGCTAAGACTCTTTTTTTGGTAACCGTATAAACCGGATCAACAAACAACTTTTTCGCCTTGGGTACTACGAAATATTTTACAATTTGCATTAAACTTTTGATTGCAAAAAAATGTTTTACATTAAATTTTATGCAAGTGCGACCTAAGGATACATAAACCAAATCGATATGTTCAATATATGTATATGTATGTCCTCAAGTCATATGTAATCATCTTTAATTTATCAATTTCTTCATTAAAGAAATATTAAATATTTAAGAATTAAGTCATTATTTCATCAAGATCGACTATTTTTATCATATACTTGCTTTTAAGTTTTTAAAATTTACTCTGCACATTTTACGCTTAAGCAAAATTTTATGTCCTTCTTCAATTACAGATGATATTTTAGAATACTTAAGTAGGTCCTCTCGAGCTAGTACTACAACAACCAATATCAAAGCAATTGTCACAATGACTAGTTATTATTATACCCTAACACTTGATGCTCATAATGGGCATACAACCATTTAAAGGTAAAACTAAATACAACTTCATATCGTTAAACTCAACAAAAAACCAGAGGGCCGGAGCAAACTTCGACCGCGCCGAAGTTTGTATACCCTTGCAAGTTGTTTGGGACTCTTTCCTCACTTATAGCCGTGAAAGTGGAAAAACGTTTTATCTACAAAGAGTATTGTTTGCTAAAGAACGACCCACAATCTTAACATAGGAAAAAACGAAGTTATTGATCAAAGTCACTGTTCGTGAACTTTGCCGTTTGTATGGGAGCTATACGATATAGTGGTCCGATCCGGCTGAATCCGAGATATACAACCCCTGCAGTATATACGAGCCTACGTGCAAAATTTCAGCTCTGTAGCTTTTACGGTCTAGGAGAAGTTTACGTTGACCCAGACGGACGGACGGACATGGCTATTTGAACTCGTCTCGTCGTGCTGATCAAGAATATATATACTTTATATGGTCGGAGATGCTTCCTTCTATGCGTTGCACACTTCTGACCAAACTTAATATACCCTGAATGCAAGGGTATACAAATGTTAACTTGAAATTTTGTCATTGTTCGAAATTATTGAGAAATATTTCAAGTCATTTGTTTGTTCTTGAACAGAAATTAAATAATAATACTTAACCAACTAACGTGAGGTAAAGTCATCGCATTGCACTTTCACTCATTTCAAAACATTATAAATTTTAGTTATATCGATTCGGATATATGTATTATTATATCTTACTTTGTCATAGGCCAATTGTATGGGAGATTGCTGGACACCCGATTGACAAGTGCCGCCCCAATTGGTGCCATGGAATTCATAATTCCAATGTGTCACTTTATGATCAGCATCTGTAAGATTTTTTTATACAATTTATTAATCGATTCAGCTAATAATATATTTTCACTTTCTTTCACGCACTAAGCAGCTGATAAATCCTCTTAAAAATTTATAAAAAAAAAATCCATGACCAATCACTCCAAATTGGTCTGAAGACATAAATTAGTGTGGGGATTTTTTATGGATGATTAATTATTGGCCCTAAAAAAAAGGCAGAGCCATCAATAGATCTTATGTGTGTGTGTGTGTGTACTACATATGAGTATTTCAAATTCGCACAAATTATGTATAAAATATATGTATTTTGCCATTTCACAATTACAATACCATTCGATGTATGCTGATAGGCGAGGGGTAGCAATAGAAAAAGTCTGTGAAAAACACTCGATTGCATTTTGCCGGTTTGTCTGAATTGCGATTGTTGTAATTCTAATTCTGATTGCGATTTCAATTGTATTCGTATTATTCCGATGCACACTGACAATTATTTTGCATAATTTGTTGTTTGTTTTTTTCTATGAGATGTATGTGTATAACGGTGGCCTCTGTGGCCGACGCACAACTGAACTGAAACGGTTCAGAAAGCGCCACATAACTTTTATAGTTGAAGTTATACGGTATGTGTAGGAGCAGAGCGGCAGACAAAACCGCCGACCGCTGTCTTGGCTGATGGTTGGCAATTGGAAGGGAAATGGAAACGAATCTAAGATGTGGGGTGTATGTGGCAAGGCAAGGAAAACGTCAAACAGTAGCAATAATGTGGCAGTTTAATTGCCACTTCTGTGGAGTTTCATTTTCGAAATGGAATGATGAATGATCGATCAATTGATTTCAAATTTCGAACGTAACATTCAGAATTGCGGAAATATCGTCAAATACTATACATAGCAACATGCCATAAAACTTATCTTTCTCTTCAGCTTGATTTATGTAAACTACATAGACATATGGAACATGAAACAATTGCTTGACTTTTGTAGATAGAAGTAAAATATTTAAGGGAATTCCCAACAATATTTGAAACCTTCAATTTGAACTTTTTACTACATGTAACTCGACCTCAATATTTTGCAAGTATTTTAAGTAAGAAACTTATTTGAAACTATTTGGAAAGTTTAAGAAACCTTTTGAAATATTTAAACTTCTGACCCTTTTACATATCAATATACCACAAATATTTATATCCTAGACATATAAATAAAAAATAAATATTTAAAATTGTAACTCTAGTGGAGATTTTGCTTAATTATTCTATTAAACAGTTACTATGTTTGGCCATAAAGTATATAATTAACAGCATCTTAAGACGAATTTAAATCATTTCCATTTCTGCCATATAAATTTTTATTTAGACACTGAAAATTCACGACACAACGAATTTTGTATGCACTTTAAGAGAGCAAATTAATCAAAGAAATTAAGTTACAAATAAAATTGACAGAACTAGAGAAATTGAAATAAAACCAAACATTATTAGTTGTTCAATTTCAAGCTAACATTTAATTATTATTTCATTTATTAAAAAAATGAGAAAAACAAAAATTTGTAATATTCCTCTGGGCTACGCACTAAGACAGCTTCATTTCATTTAGCGTTTAAATTTTCGACCTATGTCCTTTATTTTAAAGGAAACTGATGAGTTTTTTAACCCTTAAGTCCAAATCATAGACAGATAATATTTTACATTTTCATTAATAAAAATCGCTTAAATTCGTTAATGGATGACAAACACTTTGACAAATTGGTAATACCCTCTCTGAGGGTAACAAAAAACTCTTCGAATTCTTCACTAAACGGGAGCACTAAAAAATTTGATGATATAATTTAAAATATGTAGACAAAAATCGCAACTGGATTTGGCGAATATGCAAATTGGCCAAATGGGAATGTTATACAAGTTTTGTAAAGCAAATGAAACCAAACAAAAAATGAAAAGAAATAGTAACAGATACTAATTTAAAACAAGGGCAACATTTGGGCAAAGTTTGTGGAACGGTGACGTTAATATTCTGGTGAATTAATTTTAAGAATGAACAAAAAACATTTAGGCCCAGTTAGTCATGGGGCAGACCAAAAGGTGAGTAAGTCTATGCTGATTGTAAATTTGGTTTTTGGATTATGTTTTCCTTTTTCATTCATAATTCATTGATTTCAGTTGCTTCTCGTTCGTAAACTGGTTTTTTTACAACACCTTTGCTGTGCCATAATTGCTTCTTTTGATAACCGTAGTATAATTATTTAACTTCCGACATTAAATCGGCACAATCGTCATAACAATACAAAATCATAATGGGAGCAGAAACGAGCGTTTTCTATTAATTTTTACCATTACTTTTCAATTAAAATAGTTTCACTTTTCAATAGTTTTGCTGCTGATAGTTTGGCGAAAAATTTAAATTCTTCAAATTTCGAAAGTTGTCCAGTAGATTGAGAGCTGGGATAAATATCAAATATATTGTATTTTGCAATCCAGTCACAATAAAATTAAAATATACATACACGCGCTTATAATTAAGTATGCACTTATATAATATAACTTTAACAGTTTTAGGTTGAAATTAAAAGAGCACACGGTTTGCAACTTGAACACAGAAGCAGAAATAGTCATTTTGTAAGAGCTCTGTGATAAGATAGATGGATATGTTTATTGGGTCAGAAATCGCCCACGGTATGAGACACAAACTCGAACTGTCGATCGATGCTATTGTTCTCTAATTCGATTGTTTCGTCAATGAAATGCATTTCGACATGCTCGCGAAATGCTTTAAACGATATCTGGCTGGAATATAGCTTGCCGCACATGGGGCATGTCTTTTCCATGGCATCGGCCTGGATTTTCTCCTGTATGATATTAAGGCGCGGAGGCGTTGGTCCATGACCCTGATCATGTCCATTGTGGGAAGCATCAATCTGCTCTTTGTCATACTGCTTTAATTCGTTGTTGAGGCTCTCATCTGTTTCGAGGCTCTTGTCGGCCATTTCCGGCTTATGGGCAGCCTTTTGGGAGCATTCAGGACAGGGCTGCAACGCTAGATAAGATAACCAAACACAAAGAAAACGTATGGCTGACTAATAGTTTCTGATAAGCGGTTAAGGTTCTCTTACCAATGCGACTTTCTAGCAGTGTTAGGACCGATGTAAGTTCTTGTTGCTGTTTCATGGCCTCACGACGCAAATCCTGCAAGCCGTCCATGCAACGTTTGGCATCCAAATTGGCATCTGAATCAGTCGATAATCCTCCAGTCTCATGCATTGGCACCTGCAGGCCACAAGGATAGCCCAAATCGGTGTCATTAGCTCCAAAGTCATCAAGAGCAATTTCCTCGAGACTCATTTCATCCGAGATCATCTTCTGACGCAAGTGCGGATTTGGTGAATGCTGTGTAAATGTCTTCGAACGAATTAGGTTTTGATTGGCACGCAAGTCATTGGTCGACTCATCGTCGGTTTTGGATACAGTTTGTGCCTGAGATGACTCTAGCTGTTGATCCTTGGAAATCTGTGAAAGACGTGACCACAGTCGACGATTCTCATTGGACACCATGTTGATTTGTTCCTCTAGTTGCTCCTTCTGTCGTTGCAATTCCGATATTTGCGACCGCAAAGTCAAGCTATCACCTGAGTCCGACTGCATATTTGTGCCTTCACGGAGACGCAGGTTCTCCTCCTCCATTTTGCTGACCCGCTGTTGCAATTGTATGCAGCGCTCTTTCATGGTCTGCAAAGCCACTTGCAGGGCATAATTCATTTTGTCACTGGCGCTGGCTGAGTTAGTAGGTGCCATAATGTCCTGAATCGCCTTAGCATTTAAAATATATTAATTTCTCAATAATTTCCACCAGACAGCTATGTTTTTGTGACGTTTGGTGAACAAAACGAAAAGCAAAAACAAAAAAATCACCTATTCCAGCCCTGGTACATACATATGTGCATAAGATTTTACGCCCAAATAACACGCCATTAGCTTTAGTAACTGAAATTTTAAAATAAATCAATTTAAAATCCATTATGTTAATAAAGTTTCAATAATTGTAGATCTTAACTTACAAATTTAATTCTTTACATAAATTGACTATTTAAATCGCATTGATCTTGTGATGCGGGTTTGATTGAAATTTGAAAAATTAAAGAAACGTAGTAGTGTCATATGGTGGTAAATATCGGTAATCGGATTAAAATAAAATTACGTCCTTGCAACGGTCACACTAAATTTACGACTCACAAAGGCTTAGAAACAAATAAATTAAATGGGAGGCTCTAGCTATGATGGTAAGCCAATTTATATCCTGGTTTCGACATTTCAATTTAGTTGCAACTCTTCTTTAACCTCTTCCTATGTTGGATTTTTGATTAGTGCTGCGAAAGCAGGCCCGGACACTCGAAAATGAAATCGATCTGAAACTTGTGGCATTTAGCAAGATTGGAGCTGGTGGCATTAGCAGCAACAGCATAACAGCTGACACATCACCATTGTTGGGAGAACATGTCTTCGAATCTCTGTCGGAGGAGATTGAGCAAATGCTGGAAAAGGTAGGTGGTGTTTTACTAAACAACCTTAGACAGATTCTTTACTTTGGGTGACTCACTTTGGCTACTTGTCTTTTATAGTTGTCATCGCTAAACGAGTCCATGGCTGATCTGCCCGCAACAGGTGCAGCCGCCATGCACACACTGCAACGTCACAGGGAAATACTGCAGGGTTATCGACAGGAGTTCAATAAGATTTGCGCTAATCACACTATGCGTATCGAGCGGGAGGAACTGCTACGTGGTTCGGGCTTGGCCACCACCAGTACCGGTAGTCCATCGATTTCGGGACTAAGTCGTCGGGAAATGTATATGAAGGAGAGCGGCCACTTGGGTAGTGCCAGCAACATGATCAACGATCAGATCAACATTGCAATCGAGACGCGAGAAAATCTGCATGCCCAGCGACATGCCTTCAAGCGAATGCAGACACGCTTCAATGACATATCGAATCGTTTTCCCTTAATATCCAGGTGAGTTACAAAGCATCTCAGTGTGCAATGAAATGGTAACTAATTTCTGGTTTCTTGCAGTCTTATTCAACGTATTAATATCAAAAAACGCCGCGATTCCCTTATTTTGGGAGCCGTTATAGGGTTCTGTGTCATTTTGCTACTGCTTTATGCTTTTAACTAACGTTTCCAAATCCGCCAAAAAGGCCACTCCAAAGATGAACTTGACTCAACTTCTAATATCCGCAGTTTCCGTATATTTCTCTTCGTTTCGTGGTATTTGTGTATAATTAACTTGTGATAGAAATAAAATTAAATATTTAAGTAATCATTCAGATGTAATTGGGCACCGAATTTCATTTCCACATGAAGAAGTCGACAACTTCAATCAAATTAGTTGATAAATAATCTGATACAATAAGTGCCAGCACTTATAAAGTAAGCAGTGGAAATCTAGTTAATTAGGGTAATGGCTTTTCAAGTGGGGAATCTAATCTACATCAATCTGAGAGCATATAAAATTGTAAAGAACTTTAGAATTGCAGTGACAATCAAACGTCAATTCTTAATTGGTTGTCAAGCTCAACTTTGAAACAAACATAACAAATAGTCAAAAGATTGTGATTTCCAAAAACATTTATATATTTAACATACCAAATTAATGCCCCAATTTTATTATCCAAATAATAAACAAGCTCTATTCATTTCTGTGGGTTAATTACACTTTAAGGTTGTTAGAAATAAAGAATATTCTAGCCGATAGACATATTCTCTAACGACAATTTGAAAATAGTTACAATAATTAAAATTTAACTTTTTTTAAATTCTCTATTCAAAAAAGCTAAAAATGTTTATTTAGCTTTTTCACGCTCAAGTGACCTGGTAACACTAATTGTGCTAATCCAGCCCTACGGAAATATCAGCTGTTTCAACGATTTGATAACAATTTCGGAACAATTATTTTTTTATAGCTCATAAACACGCTTATTTCATTTTCAATTAAATTGTACATTTTCTGTATAAAAGGAACAGCATTTAATAAACATTAACGATGTCCGCGCTGCCCAATTCTGGGGAGCAACCCAAAGAAGTTACCCACACGCGGATGTTTGATAATGCCGAGCTTGATAAAATGGCTCTAAAATTTGTGGGCGATTTTCGAAGATATCGTGAAAATATAGTTATACCCAAAACCAATGGCCCAGTCAAGATAAAGACCAACGAGGAGAAAATGATAGAAACGGCTGTTGAAAGTTGTGGATTTAAGTGTGCCATGGCCTGTGTTATGGGTAAACACAATGCTAAGCTTCGATTTCTTAATATTTATGATTTTTCCATTGTAGGATATGGCCTGGGAGCTGCTTTGGGTTTGTTCAGTGCCTCCGTTAATCCTAATATGGCTGATCCATTTGCCAATGAAAAGAAACAAACAGCTCGTGAGGTTTTCCGTGAGATGCGTGCCACAACGCATTCTTATGCCAAGAATTTTGCATTAATTGGCGCTGTGTTCTCCGTTGTTGAGTGTGCCATAGAGAGCGTAAGTGACTACAAAAAAGAGAGTAAAGATTACCCAGTTAAATAATATAACACCTCTTAATCTTTCCCACAGAAACGCGGAGTCACCGATTGGCGTAATGGCACATATGCAGGTGGCATAACAGGTGGTTTGATTGGCCTCCGGGCTGGCGTTAAAGCTGGCATCATTGGCGGCTTAGGTTTTGCAGCTTTCTCCACGGCTATTGATTATTATATGCACAGTAGATAGGCATAGTTGTTCACTGCATAAATGTTTGTTCTTTTTAATGACGAAATTTTGGTTTTATATTCACTTTAATGTTACCGCATCGCAGGAAGTAGAGGTAGGTACATGTACTTAAATATTTAACGATCTTGCCACGATCGGCGTTTCCGTTGCAGTTGCAAGTTGCATTTGAAAGAACCAGCTGCCCTCCATTAATATTAAGTCTGCTCGACAATAGCATAAACAAGATGAATGTGTGTGTGTGTGTGTTTGAGGTCTCTCTTTCTCCCTCTCTCTGTTTGTCTTGGTTTCAAATTCGGCCAACGACCGACCGGTTTCTTTTGGCGGACGAGGGCTGTGTGTGTCCAGCATTGTGGGAACGGGAATCGATATCCAGCTATAAACAAATTTCCAGTTTCAGTTCATTTTGAGCAACAGGCAGAGGCAGGTAACACGTTCGTTTGCAAAGTTCGCATTGTTCTCTCACTTATTTTGGTTTCAATTTCAATGCGCGTTGATTTAAGACGAGGATGTTGAGGATGAGCATCCAATGTGGCAGCTGCAAACAGTGCTGCAACACGGCAAACGGGTTTCATTTGCCAGTTGAAAAGGCAAAAACCGAGACGGGACCGAGACCAAGTCGCGACTGTTTGTGTTTTATTTGTGCTTTTTCTTATGAAAAGTTCATCTAAGAAATTAGTGAAATACACTAGAAAAAAAGAAGTTAGTTATCATGCACATACAATGCTAGTGACATTTCAATTTATCACGTATACGCCAAAGACGTTTACTCACGTATTGTCATCAGAAATGTATGCCAAATCGAGTTGGACTTCTGCAAGACAAAATCGTAAAAGAGTCTGTCTATTCAATCTTAGAATATACATATATCTACGTATTTATTTTTGTTTGTTGTTGTGAGTGCACGTACTCTATGCAATGGCTTTAACAAGTGCAACGGCTTTGTGTTACCCACTACCAATATGTGTTAAGTCTAGAAATTTAAAAAGAAAAAACTGGGTAAAAAGATTTTGAATCTAATGATATTATGTACAAGTTTGAGGAAGGTTATTTAAATGCAGTTCAAGATCTAGAAAGTCTCAATACACTCTTCCTATAAGTGTGCTGGGTACGAAACCCAAGATCCATGACTCACTAAAACACATATATGTATTTGTACAGTGTTTCTATAACTCGGTCTGTCTGTCTGTCTCGCTGGCTATCCGAGACTGGGGCCATTTGTCTCGCCGCAGTGTTTATGCAACCAATTTCCATAGTGCCACAAACATTTGTGTTCTGTTTGTTTTTATTTATTTTTGCGGTACAATGTGGCGAACAGCTCAATTTGATCTTTGAAAGTTCAATGAAACCCAATGACACTTGCCCGTCTTGTAATTGCCATCTGTTTCTAATTGGAAGAGACTCTTTCCCTCTTAATTTTATTCCATTTGAGTCAACTGGAAATGTGAATGGAAATGAGAACGAATTGCCTTGCGGCATGACACAATTTATTATCTTATCTGGAGTCAAAAATCTTTGTATATAGTGTTTTTGATGTTGTTTTTGTTGCTGTTGTCGTGAGGCAGCTGCACTTTAGTCACCGCCGTGTCTCAGTGTGGTTCCAAAGTATTAAAGAAACATCAACGCTGCCGCCGCCACGGCCTTGCTGGTAAAGAGATAGAACCAGTACCAGCCGCCGAGTAGTAAATGACTCAAACGGAATTCACTTTTACTTAGAAAGAAAAAGACATATTGTACGTCGTTCCCAGAAATGAAGAGCGGAGAGCAGTCTTTGTTTGTATACCCAGTAACGAAGAAGCTTGAAGAAGGCATATTAAGTTTCAAGTATAGAAAGCCGACACCTTATGGAATATCTTTTGATTTAGACTAAGATGTTGAGATCTTTATGTAACAACTTCTAAGTCATTACTTTAGTTTTAATCATATATGTAAGTGTTTTCTCAATACAAATCTCAATTCAAAATCTTTTAGAAATAGCTTAGAGCGGAGCTGTTTTGATATTCTTAGCATACTTTAGGGAACCGTTGTTTCAGGTTTAGTTTATAATATTTAATGAATTACTTTGATATCTTTTAATTTTGAGAAGAATGGGAATATCTTTTGTAAAAATATCAAAAAAATGTTATAGAGGTCTTTATGGGAATCGAAAAAGCATAAAAATTATGTTTACGTTTGCTTGGTTCAGCAGGATAGGCATACCAAATGGTAGGACATCAGGACCTTAATCCCAATTTGAAATTATGACAGGTTATACAATAAATATCTCTGGTAAAAGTTGGTGAAGGGTATTTCAAAGCCCACTACCAAAACTGATTCGGTCAGACTCTCTTTCGCTCTCGCAGTATCGGTATCAGTATCTCTCCGTCTCGTATCTAATCAAAACAAATACATATAATGCCATCGAACGGGCTCTTGTAGTCAGTTGTCGGCTTGATTCATTAATTTAGTTCTATTTTTCACAAGCTCTTCGGATCGGTTTGAAGCATTTACTCGGTTCGCTCGTGAAAAATTGCTAAAAGCAAAACGGAAACTCTTATAAACAGAAGTAGAAAATTTTTGTTTGCAGATATTCGGAAAAATCTTCAACGAAATCTTAAATTATAAACGACATACATAGAAATGAAGCACATCTTTTTGCTGTTGGTAAGTAAAAAATAACTAAAAAAAAAGAAAATCTAAAAGAGTGTAGGTATGCGACAAAATTCATTATCTTATCTTGTACATTTTAGTTCCCTAGGTTTCGGGGTCAGAGATATGAAGCTAAAGCGGGAGGAAGAAATATAATATATGAAAGTATCAGTTTTCATTATAATACTTTAGCAATATGTAGAGACTTTAAAGGTGGCCTAGGCATAAATTCAAATGCAAGTGTTTTCCAAGACTACAGAAATGAGATTCTCACCAGGTGTTTTGATACTTTAATATTTTTGGTATACTGACTCATATCCATTTTGTTATTTTTTCACCAAAACAGTCATCATTAATCTTCTTACCTTGCACAAAGGTTTATTTTTGTTTTTTAATTTTCAATCAAATTTCGTAACTGCCGTAAACCAATTTAAAATCGATCGATGGCATCGACCTATATATATAGAATACGCATTTGCAAATCGGTCAATAAATTCGTAATAAACAAAGAATGTTGGGTTAGTTCTTATATGTTTCCCTTAGTGGTTAAAGGTATTCCTTGAAATATTTTAAAGTTCTTCTTTTATTAGTCACTAATCTGGGCTTTTCTTTTGCAGCTTCTCAGTGGCATAGCGTTGCTGCTTCGGTTCCAGGTCCATGCGCAGCATGAGGATATACCATACCAGCCTGTGGCGAATATATGCGAAACATGCGTCTGCCTCAGCACCCAGGATAGTAGTAAACGCATTCATCAAACTCTGAACTGTGCCATGAAGAATTTCGAACATATTCTGGCACGTTGGCCGACTGAGTTTGGTACCCAATCCACGGGAGTGGAGATAGTTGCCTCTTACTCGGGCAATCGTATACGTCTCTTGCAGCAATTGCCTGCCACAAATGCTACATTGACTTTGTCGTGTCGTCACTGCGGCATGCAACAGTTGCAGGCGCCACTATTCATGGATGTGCCCAATGTGGAGGGTCTTTATCTCAGCTGGAATGAGATTTCAGACGAGGCACTGAAACCTGATCTGTTTCGTGGTCCATTTAAGGCTACCAAATATGAGCCTATTGCTCTGAAAGATTTGGATCTTAGCCATAATCGCATTGCCCGTTTGGATCGTAAGCTATTCGAGCACACACCACAACTGACCAAGCTTGCTTTGGCCTACAATCGTCTCAATGTCTTGGATGCGGCCACCACAGCCTCAATTGCTGCAGTGACCACTTTGCAGCGTTTGGATTTATCTCACAATGAGATGACAACGCTGCCCACTGAACTGTTTGGAACTCTTAGCAATTTGCGTTTCTTGGATGTGTCTGGAAATTTATTTGCACAGGTTCCAAGTGGCATTCAGCTGTTGGGTAAATCGCTGATACAACTGAATTTAGCGGATAATTCTTTTGTCGTTTTCAATTCACAAAATTTTCCGAAATTGGAGGCATTGCGTCGTCTGAATATTAGTGACAATCGTTCTCTGCGCGTCATAGATCGAGGATCTCTGAGATTGCCGGCTCTGGAGCAATTGGATTGCTCTCATAATCCCAAACTTGAACGTATCGAGCTTGATGACTTGATGGAAAGTCGCAATCTGACCCAACTGGATCTCTCCCAGAATGCATTGACCACTCTCACCCTGAATGCGAGTAGCAGCAATGTAACTTGGTCACGACTTCGCAGCTTCGCCATTGCTGGTAATCCCTGGTTTTGCAACTGTGATCTCTTCCAGGCTTTGGACCTTGCCGATAGACCACACATTCAACAGTCATCGGATGTGGCACGATGCGATACGCCCTATATCCTGGCTGGTGCACAACTCTCCAATTTGACGGCCGATTACATTTGCAATATGGTTATACCGAAGAAATATCGAGCTGTCGATGAGGAACCGCCACGTTTCCTGCGTCGCCGCTATATAATCCTTACTGCCATCATTGCCAGCGTTGTTGTGGTCTTCGGTCTGATCATTGGCTTCATTGTGGTGTGTGTGAGACGTCGCTTGAAGGGCAGTGACTATGGAGTCCAGCCCATTCGCTATACCAGTGTTAGGGGCAGCAATTTATCAGCCTTTTCACAGCTTCAACCGGCTTCGGTTACCAGCAAATTCCAAAATCCATCCAATGCTGCTGTCACCGGGGCGGCGAATGCTTGAGCCATCAGTAAATGAGATGGAGAGTAATACAGTGTATTAATTTTTGAGCCAAAGATGTCCACGAATTGTTCCACCCACTGCAAAGAGGCATGTGAGTGCTTATCCTGTACATATGTATATGTATGTAATTGAAATGTGAGACCAATCCTACCGATTTGATCGCACTTTACTTTTAGTGTTTAGAGCTTGCCATCCAATGTTTCGTCTTGTACTTAAGTTCCGATTAACTAGCATATAATCCATACTTAAAATAAAAAACAATTTTATACTAACTTGTGACAAAGTCGTATAATTGAACTGTTCAAAATTCAAAGAGTAAGTTCTTCTTGCTCTCATTGATTTCTAGATCGATAGAAGATCTTAAATTTCTATTTTATTTGCTCTTCAATGATAATATAAAAGCCAAATTGTCTTCCTTTCAGTGTTTTTTTTTTTTTTTTTTAAATTATATATATGTATGTACATAAAAAAATTTATTAATTTGCGTGCCATTTGTTTTGTACAGCAATAATTTAAAAATAGCTTTCAAAACGCAAATAAAAGGAACAAAATCAACGGCAAATTTATCAGAGGAAGCGCTTCTTGTTGCGCTTATCTTAAATAGATATTTTTTGTTGTTGCAGATAAAACATTTCTAACAGATAAAAAACATTTTGGGGGATGTGGATAAAAACTTGGTTATTGTAAATGGTTCTAACACTCGCTCTCCAGCAGCTCCTCTTCAATTGAAACTGGTGGTCGAATTGGCTCCGTTCCATTTAAGTTAAACAAATTAAGTTTCTGTTTCTGTGCCAGAAATTGACGCATTTCGGCAAAGTTATCACGCTCCTTGAGTTGTTTGGTGCGCTCCTTGAACGCGGGTGATTCTTCAGCTGAATCCGATTCGGAACCTGAGGCAGATCCATCGTAATTCCTTTGCTGGTCGGTCAAACGATTATCTTTTTGTTCCTTTTCCGTTTGAGCGAATAGCTCGTCCACATTGATACCTTTGGAGGCAAGAACTTCACGTTCCTTCTCCAACATGACCTGTCGTATGGGATCGATGCGATCCTTAAGTTGCTTCAACACCGGCTTGAACTTGCCCTTGGTAATGCGTTTCTCAAAATTGAGTAACTGCTTCTCGGGTGTGGGAAAGGGTGCCTGCTGATGGTCAGCGTCGAAGTCTTGTGCCTCATGTTCATCATACATGTAGGCATAGAAGTCATCCTTCTCCTGCGGTTCACTGGAATTCTGTGAGAACTCCACGCGCAGAATACTTTCGGGAAATTCCTTATCTTGGGCTGAGGCGATAGGAGACGCTGAAGTGTTATCCAAATCGAGCTTGCTGTTCAGAAACTTATTATAAACCAGCATTAGACGTTGGAAGTCATCACAGCAAACGGCCAAGGCATTCTCAATGCCGTGCATATTGTTGGCCACTGCCGCCAATTGGTTGGCATTGTTCTTGTTGGCTGCCTCCGCTGCGGTTAATTGTTGTAGAGTAACATCTAGGGCTTGACATTCGCCGGCCACGGCCACCATGCAGGCACTCAATTTCAAGGAGGAGTGCTGCAGTACAGCAATGGGACCACTTCGCTGTTGCTCCGTTTTATTGGCATGCAATTCGGCTAGTTCCAGTTGCTTCTTGTTCTGCATAGCTGTCGCCAGATTCCTAAAGTGTTGCTCCTCCTCCTGGACTAACTGACGCACCAGGCAATCGATTTTCACCAACTCGTCACTGAGCTGGGAAATCGACGGCCTTGTTGTGATGGTCAATGCCAGTCGTAGAAGATACTGCGACTGCACATAGGCAAATATGTTGTGGAAATCCTGCAGAAGAAACGACATTTCATTAGGTAAATGAGAAATTGATTAAATGGATGGATCTTAAAAACCTTAATGTGCTTTGGACTGTAGTCCGTCACGTTGGTCTTAAAGTAGTCGCAATCGCGCAGCTCTTCCATGGGGGGCATAGTATGGGCCGTACTTGGTTGGCAGGGGGTAATCCGTCTCCAGTTTACGCGTGGCATCATACAATATTTCGGTCACCTCTTTTGCCGCTGTTATGCAATCCCAGGCACGTTCAATTTGACGGGATCTTTCAAAATATATAAAGAAAAATTAGTTTTCATAACAATTTCCAATGATTCATATGCCTACTCAATAAGTTCCGCCTGTTTCATGATGATAATCTCTTGAAAGTAAGTCATATTCCGTCTTATACAATTGCCAAACTCATCAATGGTTTGCACCAGCTGCTCCAACTTGCGCTCCACTATCTTGTTTCGGCACACAAAAACACTCTTAACAGCATACAGAGCGCCGAAAGTGCCGGTGATCAGGGCCGAAGGCAGTAGCAAGAGTCGCATACTTCTTGGAGTAATAAAATGCTCTAGCACGGAGCAGCCAACGAGCAGACAGGCATTCCGCGTGGTCAACAGTTGACGGTGAGGGGAGGGACAAGTTTCATTCAGTTGTTGCATACATAATTCCAGAGCCTCCACATGATCCACTAGCAGGCGCTTGGAGTAGAGAATCTTTTGCAGTAGGTTATCCGTTATGACCTGCAGACACAGAGACACCACAGTCACATACAAATGTTAGTCCATGCATTTATTTGAGGTTTATTTATAACTTACCTGTCGCTGCTTTAGCTCGTCCATCAATTGGCGCTGCTCACACCGTCGCTGTGTGGGTGCAAAACGAATCGGGTGATAATTATCTGATACTTTATATTTTAATAAGTTGAACTATGAACCTACCTTGAGCTTTTCCATATTTCTTATTTCGGGCAGGTGAAATGCTTTCGGCTTTGTTAATAAGAAGCACCCACACTCTACCACTCTTGCTCAATGAACAGTGATGACATCTTAGCTTTTTTTTCCGTCAAATTGGATATTTTTCGCTCAGTTAGATTATTTGTCACATTTCAGGAATTTGTTGTTAAAATTAAAGAATTTAAACAACTTTAATGAGAAATTGACCAAAAAACAATCTAATTTGCTTTTTCATACAGATTCGTAGATCTAGTTATTTAGCTTTTTTTTTACTCCTACAATTGGTCCACCACTTTTTTAGTCAGTGCTGCCCTATCCTATGAATTAAGGGCTGCCAGACTAATTTCTGAATCCAGCGGTAAATTTAAATACTACACTTTCTTGCTGGCTTCTTCACATATTTTATATTGCTTTAACAAACACTTACAGAAATAGTGATAGTTGATTTCATTAGCAGTTTTATTATTAACACCATAAAATAATCATCACCCATCCCACATTTCTCTAAATATAATATAACTTACATACTTCGCTTTTATATTTTAATATGTATTTATATTTTGTTGTTGTAGATACTTAATATAATTTGTGTTCACATATATATATGTATATTTATAGCATATTAACATCCCATTTACATATGTTTATATATTTAATAAAAATCATAAAAATTGTTTGCCTTTTGTTAAAGTTCATGTGAAATATTAAGTAAAGAGTTTGCTATATTTCAGTTAGATTATTAGATCACAAACAGAACAAAGGTGTGAAGGAGGATACATAGATGTGGATTGAGGTGGTGCTGTGATACAATTTGACTATAAGCTAGGAAAGAAATGTGCGACATTATAAAATAAATAACATGAGTAAAAGTACTGCTCATGCCCGCTGCATTACCATCGTGTGATATTATGTGTGTGTATGTGTGGGTAATCCGTTGTTGTATTCCTGCGGCTTTTCGAAGCAAATGGAATGGCAAATACATTGCGCTGGTGACAAAGACAACAAGATAATCAGTCCATTTACAGGTGGTAGGTGGCAGGCACGGCACGTGGATAATCCAGATCGTACATTTGGGCTTTGATGTAGGCCACTTTGTTGGCGGGCTCAGGGCGCACGGTAGCCAATTTGTTCTTGTAGGCATAGTCGACAATCTTCTCGGCAATGGCTATCGAGCAGTTGACAATCGATGACAGTGGCGGGTATAGACTGCCCTTGTTCAAATCCTCTTTGGAGACGAGCTCGGCCAGACGCTCAGCAGCCACCAGGAACACCTCCTCGGGAATGGTCAACATACCAGCGGCGAGAACACCAAGAGCCACACCAGGAAAGATGTACGAGTTGTTGCCTTGGCCAGGATAGAATTTGCGGTTGTTGTAGGTGACGGGGGCAAAGGGTGAGCCAGAGGCAAAGATGCATCTGCCCTTGGTGTGGGTGTAGGCCTCCTCGGCGGTGCACTCGGCCTTGCTGGTGGGGTTTGATAGAGCAAAAATGATTGGTGTCTCATTAATTTCGGCCATTTGCTCGAGAATCTCCTGAGTGAAGGCACCACCCTGGGCAGCAGCACCGATCAGCACATTGGGGCGAATGCGACGAACTGCCTCCTCTAGAGTGTCGATGGGTTCGTGAGTCTGG